>JAODAL010011107.1:0-101576 GCA_025379985.1 Phyllomedusa bahiana | reverse complement strand
CAAGGCCAGTAACCCATGGCGCCCCCCCCCCTTACCCCCCAAAAAAATGGGTCCGTCACAAATTTCTGCATATTCCACATAGCTACGCCCAACCCCACGTCACTGCAAAATGAAAAATCAGCCCTGAAAAATTTGCTTTTCAAAATCTTTTCCCCTCTGTTGACAGTGTAATACCCTAAATAACAGCCCCCAAAAAAATACACCGGGTACATGGAGCAATCTACCAACGAATGATTGTTACTAAAAACCACCCTACAAAACCAAAACCCAAAACTATTATACTTAAAGGCCCTCAAAAAATCTGCCGGGACCCTGACCAAACGAAACCACCACATGTGAATTCAGTTATACACACCCTTTTGATTACATACACCACCGCCCTACAGTACAGGGGGTGATCTATTGATGTAGACGCTTTTGCGACTAAAAGTTTTACATGCGTTACATTTGTGACTCACCGGGACATAATTTTTGATCACGTCGTTCACTTTCCCTTTTCTTCCCCACCGGGTTCACACTTTCAGCTGTTTGCTCCCGACCAATACTTTCCCGCAGATTGGGGACAAAATATCTTAGAACCCCTCACTTTCCAGTAATCCCTTAATTATAGGTATAAAAAGCCCCCTCAGAAAGACGGTATATGATATGCCCCCCAGTCAGGTAAGTATATGTAATTGTCCCTTTAGCCCAGGTGGGTTTATAAATATAAGGGCCCTCAGGCGGTATATAGATATATGGTCACTTTCAGGCAGGTATATAGATATAGGGTCCCCGGGGAAAGGGGCCCAGGCAGGCGGTTGGGGGCCCGGCAGGCTTTATGGGGGCCCAGGCGGGCCCTTTTTTTTTATGGGGGCCACGGCGGGTTTATGGGGCCCAAGGGCAGGCTTTAAGGGGGCCACAGGCGGGCGTATGGGGACGGGCGGGGCCTATAGGGCCACGGCGGCGTGGGGGGCCACAGGAGGCGAAATGGGGGGCTCAGCAGGGTTTTGGGGGCTCGGGAGGCGGGTATGGGGGCCACAGGCAGGCGAAAATGGGGTTCAGGAGGCATATGGGGCCAACAGGCCGGGGGGGTTTTAGGGGCCCCACGGGGGGCAAAATGGGGGCCACAGGCGGGCTTTTTAAAGGGGCCCCACAGGCAGGAAATTGGGGGCCACGGGAGGCGTTGGGGCCAAAAGGGCAGGCTGGCCCCCGGCCGGGTTTGGGGGCCACGGCAGGCTTTTTTTTTGGGGGGACAGGCAGGCGTTTTTTTGGGGGCCACAGGCGGGCGTTATGGGGGCCCCAGGCGGCGTTTGGGGGCCCAGGCAGGCTTTTTTGGGGGCCCACACGGCAAAAGGGGCAAGGCGGGATATGGGGGCCCACGGCAGGGGGTATAGGGACCACGGGCAGGCTTTTATAGGGCCACAGGGGCGTTATAGGGACCACGGGCAAGGTTTTTATAGGGACCACGGGCAGGCTTTTTTATGGGGCCACGGCGGCTATAGGGACACGGAGGCAAAAAAAAACAAACATTTATCCCATAGTTCCCAATTTTTTGAAATAAAAAACGGTTTTTTTTAAAGGGCAGCGCGCGAGGAAACGCGGCAGAAATTTGCAGGGACAGCCCATCTTTGGGGTATGCCCCCCCCCCTTCAAAAAACCCAAACCCCCCACTCCCCCTAACGCATAACGGGTTTGGAAAAAAGCCAGGTGATCCCCTTATAGCCGGTAGTACCCCCCAAAGCAGGTTTTTCCCCTTACAGGGGGTGATCCCCCCTTGTCCCCAAGTGATCCCGCTCTGTAGCCAGGAGGTCCCCCCTCTGTTAGCCGGGTGGTGCCCCCTTGTTGCCAGGTAGTGCCCCCATTGTTTGCCGGGGTATCCCCCATTGTTGTCAGGTAGATGTCCCCCTGTTGCCGGTAGTGCCCCCCTCTTTTCCCAGGTAGGGCCCCCTCTGTTGCAGGTAGTGCCCCCTTTTTGCCGGAAAGAGTCCCCCTCTTTGCCGGGAAAAATGCCCCTTTGTTGCCGGAAGGGGCCCCCTCTGTTGCCAGAGTTGCCCCTCTGTTGCCAAGTAGTGCCCCCCTGTTCCCAGGTAGATGTCCCCTCTTTTGCCGGTGTGCCCCATTTTTGCCGGGTAGATGTCCCCTCTGTTCCAGGTAGTCCCCCCCTCTTTTTCCAAGTTGCCCCCTTTTGCCGGGTTTAAATGTCCCCTCTGTTGCCAGGCAAGCCCCCTCTGTGCCCAGGTAGAGCCCCCATTGTTGCCAGGTAGTGTCCCCTCTGTTGCCGGGTAATTCCCCTCTTTTTGCAGTAGTGCCCCCTCTGTTGCCGGGGTAGTGCCCCCTCGTTCCCAAAGGGGAAGCCCCTCTGTTGCCAGGAGAGCCCCCACTGTTGCCAGGCAGACCCCCCCATATAGCTACTAAAAATAAAATAATACAATCCACTGACCTCACCGGCTACTGCAGCACGGCCGCTCCGGACGATCTCCTCAGCGGCGCATGGGAAGGGAGAGCAGCCCGCGGTCACTCCCCTGCACCCCGCGATCACTTCTCCTGGGGCCGGGCTGACCTGTATTGTGCGGCGCACACCCGGCGCCGGACATACAGGGGGAGGAGGGAGGAGGGAGCGATCCCTCCTCACTCTTCCCTGCACAGCGAGACTCCGGGCGGGTGAAGCGGGCGCAGCGGCCGCTTCACCCGCCTGTAGGAGCGGCCTGGCGGCGCCAGAGTAGCGCACCAGCGCTACTCTGCCCCGGCCGCGGCCATTTAAAGAACCCCCGCCGCCTGCTGGCGGTGGGAGGAATGCCAACTCCCCCGGGTGGGGGGGTGGGGACCCCAAATAGCGGGACCCCCCCCCCCCCCGCCAAAAACGGGAGAGTTGGCATGTATGATTTATACTCACCTTACCTGCTTCCCGGCCGCGCGCTCCTCTTCTTTTCAGGCCGCTGGCTTCCTCCAGGCAGCCTCGGGCGCACGGCCTGTGACCGCTGTGCGCCCGAGGAGTAGGCAGCGTCGCGATGACATAAACTTCATCGCGACGCTGCCAGCTGAGCCGCACGGGGCCGCGGCGGGCCTCAGCGCTATGGGGGACCCGGCGGCCCCGCTGTGTCGGCTCTGCTGTGCTTACCGGAGGATCCAGCGATCCTCCGGTGGGGCGGGTCCGACACATGTCTGCGGAAAGAGGGACGCTCGCTCTCTGCTCCGCAGAAGCGGTCAAAGAGACCCCCGGCGCTCAGGCCCATGGCAGGGGGCCTTGAGCCGGCGAGTTTCGGGGCCCTGCCTGCGCCCCTTAGGGATAGGCAGAGGTAGGCGCCCTGGGGCCGATCGCCTACCCTCCCCTACCCATTGTCCTGCCTCTGAGTGCAGGACATGTAGTACCTCACTGTACTGTAGAAAGGCGCTATAGACCACCAATCACTGCATGCATTTCACTTCTACATAGGTTCTACAAGTAAAATGTTCATAGTAATTGGTTGGATCTTCCATCAATCACATAAGCCGCAGATCAGCAGTGTTTGTGACATTGTATGGTAAGGCCTCGTTCACACGGCTTATTTCTCCGCGGATTGGCGGCGTACTCCGCGCCGGATTTGCGCTGCAGTACGGCGCCAATCCGTCCCTGTCATTACGGTAATCCACTGCTCTCATAGAGAACATTGGATTCCGTTGCTCCTCCCCGCTCGGCGAATCCGCCGCGGGGGGAGAAAGTGACATGCACATTATTTACGGTGCGTACGCGCCGTATGGGGCCGAGGAGTGGCGTCCCCGCCGCGCTCCGGCCCCGCCCCTAATTCACGCCGGATTTGTGTGCGCAATCCGGCTCACAAATCCGTCGGGAATAAGCCGTGTGAACACGGCCTAAGGGGGATTTCAGGATACAATGTCCCAGCAAATATTGTATCCTGCGACCATTGTAACTTGAGGGAGCTCTGTATTTATAGAACCCAGAACAGATCCCCTAAAAAATTACTGACTCCAGATCAGATTCCTCCTTGTATATAAAGGTCCCCATGTATAGAAAGCTTAAAAAAATAAAAAATTACACACCCCCCCCCCCCCCCTCTCAAGAACAGTCCCTCCTTATATATAATCTCCCATGTTTTACAGACTCTATAGAAGAGTGAAGAAATCAGGCGATTCATTTTTCAGGCTAAACTGAGTATATATATAATACTGAGTATATACTCAGTTAGCCTGAAAAAGGTATCGCCTGATTTCTTCACTCTTCTACTACTTTCTATGGCTAACACCCGGGACAACATTATACTACTACAGACTCTATACAAATAAAAGCTCTGACATCAGACCCTCCTAACATTACCTACTCCAGATCACATCCCCCCTGCATATTCTGACTCCATATATAGAGAGAACTCAGATTTGACCCCTGGACCAGTCCCCCTTGGACATTGTATAATATAGTATTCCTAAGGGGGACGTTCACTCTCCATCTTTGCAGTGACAGCACGAAGCAGCCGAGCCCCGTCTGTCGCCCGCCTTGCGTTCTGCTTGTGCAGTCAGTGGTGGGAGATGGAGAGGTTCACACTTGGCTGCTGTCTTCTCAGTAGGCGAATCCTCAGGACCTGTGTCCAGCTCATGGCAGATGTGAAGGTAATGAGCTCTGACAGGGGGAGCCAGGAGTCTGCTATCATCTATAAGCGTGTACAGTGCTACGGCTGGAAGAAGAGCTCACATCTCATTGTGCTGCTCTAACCTCTCAGATGTGGGGATACCCTATGAGGTTCCCCTAACTGATAGGAGGAGACAGTAGAGGGCCATCACCCCAATCGCCGGCAATCCCAGGAGAATCATGCGACCATTCACTAGGAAACTGAATAATGTCCCAAAATCTCTGTGAATTCCCAGAAGGAAAAACTGCAATGTGGGGCATAACTAGAATGCATGGGGCCCCACCACCTAATAATAATTACCGTATACACTCGAGTATAAGCCGAGGCACCTACTTTTGCCACAAAAACCGGGAAAGCTTATTGACTCGAGTATAAGCCTAGGGTGGAAAATGCAGCGGCTACTGGTGAATTTTAAGGCTAGGTTCACACGGCTTAAATGCAGGGCGTAATTACGCCCCGCAATTACGCCGTGTGGCAGGGGGCGGGAGTGGGTGCGGGGGGGCCGGCACCTCGCCGACCCATAGACTTGCATTACCAGCGGCGCGTATACGCCGCTAGTAATTCATATGTCAATTATCTCCCCCCTCGGCGTATTCACCGAGCAGGGAGAGAAGACGTAATCCATAGCTCTCTGAGAATTGTGGATTACTGTAATGACTGGAACGTATTCCAGCCGTAATTTGTGCACCATGGCGCGTAATTACAGACTGAAATACGTCCAATTTTAAGCCGTGTGAACAGTGCGTAAAAATAAATATAGATACCAATAAAATCACATAGGCAGTTTAATGTCCCCCATAGGCAGATATAGGCTGGTATAGGCAGTTTAATGTCCCCCATAGGCAGATATAGGCTGGTATAGGCAGTTTAATGTCCCCCATAGGCAGGTTATAGGGATGTATAGGCAGTTTAATGTCCCCCATAGGCTGGTATAGGCAGCTATATGTCCTCCTAGGCAGGCTATAGGCAAGTAATTGCCCCCATAGGCAGGTATAGGTCCTCATAGGCAGGTATAGGCATAGTTGCCAACTTTTGAAAATGGAAAAGTAGGAGATTGAAGAGGGCGGCGCGCGTAGCGCCCATCTTGTTGGTGTGCCACGCCCCTTCAAAAAGCCACACCAACTCCACCTAACTGCATAACGGCTTTGGAAGAAAGCCAGGTAGATGCCCTTATAGCCAGGTAGTAGCCCCCCATAACCAGGCATTGTCCCATACAGGCAGGTAGATGCCCCCTTGTAGCCAAGTAGATGCCCCCTTGTAGCCAGGTAGATGCCCCCTTGTAGCCAGGTAGAGCCCCCTCTGTAGCCAGGTAGGTGCCCCCCTTTGTCAGCCAGGTAGATGCCCCCATTTGTAGCCAGGTAGATGCCCCCATTTGTCAGCCAGGTAGATGCCCCCATTTATTAGCCAGGTAGTTGCCTCCTTTGTAGTCAGGTAGTTGCCCCCTTTGTTAGCCAGGTAGTTGCCCCCTTTGTTAGCCAGGTAGTTGCCCACTTTGTTAGCCAGGTAGATGCCCCCTTTGTTAGCCAGGTAGATGCCCTCCGTTGTTAGCTAGGTAGATGCCCCCTTTGTTAGCCAGGTTGTTGCCCCCTTTGTATTCAGGTAGTTGCCCCCTGGGTTAGCCAGGTAGAGCCCCCCTATAGCTAATAAAAATAAAATAATAACCGACACTGACCTCACCAGACTCCCTGCAGCTCCGGACATCTCACGGCCAATCTCCTCAGCGTCCCAGGGGGAGTGAGTGCAGCCGCGCGTCACTCCCCCGGCGACGCTGATCTGTATGTACAGCGCGCACCGGCCGGCGCTGTACATACAGGGGGAGAAGGGAGGAGGGGAGAGTCTCCGGACGGGTGGGCGGCCGCTGCGGCCGCTTCACCCGCCTGTAGGAGCGGCCTGGTGGTGCCAGAGTAGCGCACCAGCGCTACTCTGTCGCCGCGGTCATTTAAAGAACCCCCGCTGCCTGCTGGCGGTGGGAGGTTCGCCAACTCTGCCGGGGTGGTGGGGAGGGGACCCCCATTAGCGGGCCCCCCTCCCTTCCCCCCGCCAAAAGTGGGAGAGTTGGCATGTATGGGTAGAGGTCGTTATAGGCTGGTTATAGGCAGGTATAGGTCCCCCTAGGCAGGCTATAGGCAGGTATAGGTCCCCCTAGGCAGGCTATAGGCAGGTATAGGTCCCCCTAGGCAGGCTATAGGCAGGTATAGGTCCCCCTAGGCAGGTTATAGGCAGGGTATAGGCAGTACTAGGTAGGTATAGGTCCCCCTAGACAGGCTATAGGCAGGTATAGGTCCCCCTAGACAGGCTATAGGCAGGTATAGATCCCCCTAGGCAGGCTATAGGCAGGCATAGGCAGGCTATAGGCAGTACTAGGCAGGTATAGGCAGGGTATGGGCAGGTATAGGCAGTACTAGGCAGGCTATAGGCAGTACTAGGCAGGTATAGACAGGGTATAGGCAGGTATAGGTAGGATTTTAAAACCAAAAAACACCCACTTACCTCGATCCCCGTTGCTCCGCCTCTTGGGCGCTCTCCTCGGTCTTCTCGGCACAGGCGGGTGATGTCATCAGGCCGCGCACACAGCGTGATGACCAGGGGCGTCGCTAGGCAGAATCAGTCGGGGCACGAGCCCCGAATTAATCTGCCTGTGCCCCGAGTCTCAGCTGCTAAAGGCCGCTGCCGTGGGCCTGGAGCGCTCCTTGGTGCGGGCGGCGCCCGCGGTTCTCTGACTGTGTGGCCGTTTCACAGCGGCCGCGCAGTCAGAGTCGGGGAGGAGGCAGGACGGATCGTTCCTGTCCTGTCTTCCCCCCTTATGTATGACGCTTGGTATGCGCTGTACATACACGTCGGCGTCGCAGAGGGTGTGACGCGCCGCTTTCATCACCCCCCTGCGACGCTGGGATCCTCTAAGCCGGCAGCATACACCGTTCACAAGCTGCAGGACCAGGACGCGCGGACCGTGTTGAGGTAAGTTGGTTTTTTTATTTTATTTTTATTAGCTACAGGGGGCATATCACTGGCTACAGGGGGGCATCTACTGGCTACAGGGGGGGCATATTAATGGCTATGGGGGGCATCTACTGGCTACAGGGGAGCTTCTACTGGCTACAGGGGGCATCACTGGCTGCAATGGGACTTCTACTGGCTACAAGGGGGCATCTACTGGCTACAGGGGGCATGTACTGACTACAAGGGGCATCTACTGACTACAGGGGGCATGTACTGACTACAAGGGGCATGTACTGGCTACAGGGGGCATGTACTGGCTACAGGGGGGCATGTACTGGCTATAAGGAGGCATCTACTGATTACAGGGAGACATCTACTGACTACAGGGGACCTCTACTGACTACAGGGGGGGGGCATCTACTGGCTACAGGGGCATGTACTGGCTACAAGGGGGGCATGTACTGGCTACAGGGGGGCCTGTACTGGCTACAGGGGGGCATCTACTGGCTATAAGGAGGCATCTACTGACTACGGGGGGCATCTACTGACAACAGGGGGGCATCTACTGGCTACAGGGGGCATCTACTGACTACAGGGGGGCATCTACTGACTACAGGGGGCATCTACTGGCTACAGGGGGCATCTACTGACTACAGGGGGGCATCTACTGGCTACAGGGGGCATCTACTGGCTACAGGGGCATCCACTGGCTACAGGGGGCATCTACTGGCTACAGGGGGCATGGGCTGGCTACAGGGGGGCATCACTGGCTACAGGGGACATCTACTGGCTACAGGGGGCATATCACTGGCTACAGGGGGCATCTCACTGGCTACAGGGGGCATATCACTGGCTACAGGGGGCATATCACTGGCTACAGAGGGGCATATCACTGGCTACAGGGGGGCAATCACTGTCTACAGGGGCATATTACCTGGCTAAGGGGGGCATATTACCTGGCTAAGGGGGGCATATCACTGGCTACAGGGGGCTAATAACCTGACTACAAGGAGCATATTACTGGCTACAGGGGGCATGTTACTGCCTAACGGGGGCAGCAACCTAGCTACAGAGGGCAGTAACCTGGCTAGAGGGGCTAATAACCTGGCTAGAGGGGGCAGCAACCTGGCTAGAAGGGGCAACTACTTGGCTAAAGGGGGCTACAACCTGGCTATAGGGGGCAAATATTTACCTACAAGGGGGTGATTATTACCATTTTGGGCACTATAAATGGGGAGTTTGTATAGAGATAGGAATTTGCAGAGAAATGCTGATAAAATGAGGAGTCTAAGATGTTTGTTTTGTACATTTTTCAGTGAAGAGTTGTGGGCGGTAGAAGGTATCATGGCGTCTGGGACAGATGGAGAAGAAGAGAAAGAGAACAACTCTTCAGAGACGTTTCCTGTAAGTCACTAAATGTAACTGCAGTGTAATTACTTATATTTCTCCTGAGCCTACATACAAAGTTTTTTCTCTGTAAAAATACATCCGCAGTTCACAATGAGACACAAAAAATTCCATGTGAACCCAGCCCTTCTCAGAAAAACGTAAGGGCCCGAGCCCCGGATGTTTTGGGACCCTAGCAACGCCCCTGGTGATGACACACGCTGCCTGTGCTGGAAACTCCGGACAGCTGCGAGTCTGCGGCCGCCCGGAGTCCACTGCGGAGCACGGAGCGCTCGCTTTCTGTTCCGAAGTGGTATCTTCCCCTCTATGCGCTCCGGAGGAGACGCATGCAGGGGAATAGATCGCTGACAGCGCCTGGGCCATCGCTGTCAGGTACTCGGCCTTCAGTTATATGTGCTCCCTGAGGAGCCGCATATAACTGAAGCGTCCCTTTCGGCGCACGGGCCATCGCAGCGACCGAGCGCCGACAGTGACTCGAGTATAGGCCGAGGGGAGTATTTTTCAGCACATTTTTTGTGCTGAAAAACTCAGCTTATACTCGAGTATATACAACAGCAGCATTAGAAGCAGTAATTACAGGTATAAATAATCCCGCCATATATCAGAGAATCGAAATAGGAGAAAGCCACCAACTACTTGTTCCCTACAAAAAGGAACAATGTACCTGAGTGGGGCCCCTCGGCCTCTGGGCCTCATAGCAACCGCTGTGGCTATAGTTATGCCCATGTGTAAAAAGAATAACAGAAATCCCTATTCATTACAAGAGCTGTAATACCAGATACAAGGGGCCTTATGTATGAAAACTGTCTAGCAGTAAGACTGTTTTTGTTGCCCATAGCAACCAATCAGAGGCCATAGCAACCAGAGCTCATAGCAACCAATAGGAGCTCATAGCAGCCAACCAGAGCCCATAGCAACCAATTTGATTGGTTGCTGTGAGCCCTGATCGCTATGGGCTCTCATTGGTTGTTATGGGTTCTGATTGGTTGCTATGGTTGCTATGGACTCTGATTGGCTGCTATGAGTTCTGGTTGCTATGGGCTCTAATTGGTTGCTATGAGCTCTGATTGGTGTTGCTATGAAGGCTCTGATTGGTTGCTATATTTGGGCTGTCTGATTGGACTGGGGTATGGGGGCTCTGTGTTTGCTATGGACTCATGATTGGTCCAGCTATTGGGCTCCTGATTGGTTGGGGGTTGGTTCTATGGACTCTGATTGGCTGCTATGAACTCTGGTTGCTATGGACTCTGATTGGTTGCTATGGGCAACAAAAACAGTCTCGCTGCTAGACTGCCAAAGTTTTCATACATAAGGCCCAGGGTATTGCTGCCAGGAGCTGAGCTGCAGTACCAGACACCGCCCATAGAGTGGAATAAGGATAGATGGTCTAGTCCAATCTCATACAATTTTTTTAACCCCTTGTTTCCGTCACACACGTATTTTTGAACGCTATAAGGCTTTTTCACACTCAGTTATTCCCCTATTTTTTTTTTTCGCCTTTTTCCCGTGATACTTTAGGCTTCATTTTTATATAGTTTTTACAATTGATTCTTTTTTCATAAGATAAGGGAACATTTTTCAAATTTTTTTGCTTATGTTTTTGAACAGTAGAAGTGGCGCTAAAATAACTTTTACAATTGTGTCTTTTTTATGTTACAGACAATAACAGTATCTCACAAAAGTAAGTGCACCCCTAACATGTCTGTAAATATTGTAGTTTATCTTTTCATGGGACAACACTGAAGATCTGACACTTTACAATGTAAAGGAGTCAGTGCACAGCTTGTATAAGAGGATAAACATGGTGTGCGCTCAAAATAACTCAGCACAAAGCCATCAATGTCTACACTGCTGGCAACAAAAGTGAGTACACCCCTAAGTAACAACAAAAGTGAGTGCACCCCTAGGTGAAAACAGACAAATTGTGCTTTGAGGGCAACATGTATATACAGAGCTGCACCAGAAGTCTGGTGTCTTTTCAGCCCGACATCAGACGCAGTCCCGTTCACAATAGTTTAAAATATCCCGCACGCTAATATCAGGCACATTACAGAGCGCCCATAGCACTTTGAAATGCGCCTGATTTTGGGGGGCGTGTGGGAGGCAGGACGCACTAGAATCCTACGAAGCTACAGATTTATAGCTTCAGTACAGCAATTCCAGGCGCATTACTGCTGGAACAGGTAGAGCACTTTCAAGGTGGTTTACCTGAGCCAAAAGTGTCCTTTCTGTGCCAGAATGTGCCTGATTTATGACCCGCAGTAGAGCAGGTACATAAATCAGGCACATTCTACACTATTCTTATGCACAGAAAATTGGCGTCTAAGCGCCATAAATCATACATGTCACCCAAAGTGTCAATATTTTGTGTGGCCCAAAAACACTTGACACCATCTGAATCAAATAAATTTATCTTGGTCTCAACAGACCTCAGGACATGGTTCCAGTAATCCATGTCCTTAGTCTGCTCGTATTCAGCAAATTGTTTGCAGACTTTCTTGTGCATCATCTTTAGAAGAGGCTTCCTTCTGGGACAAGAGCCATGCAGACCAATTTGACCCCTGTAACCTCTGCATTTCTGGATATGATGCTGAGCACGTGTTCTCAACTTCTTTGGTCGACCGTGGTGAGGCCTGTTCTGAGTGGAATCTTTCTTGTTAAACCGTTTTATGGTCTTGGCCACTGTGCTCCAGCTAAGTGTCAGGGTTTTGGCAATCTTCTTATAGCCTCGGCCATCTCTATGTGGAGCAACAATTCTTCTTTTCAGATCCTCAGACAGTTCTTTGCCATGAGAGGCCATGTTGAACTTCCAGTGACCAGTATGAGAGAGCACGATAACATCAAATTTAACAAACCTGCTCCCCATTCACACCTGAGACCTTGTAACACTAACGAGTCACATGATAACATGGAGAGAAAATGGCAAACTGGGCATAATTTGTCCATTTTCACTTAGGGGTGCACTCTTTTTTGTTATCACTTAGTGGTGTACTCACTTTTGTTGTCAGCGGTTTAGACAGTGATATCTGTGTTGAGTTATTTTGAGCGCACACCAAATTTCAGTTATACAAGCTGTACACTGACTACTTTACATTGTATCACTGCACATATCTTCAGTGTTGTCCCATGAAAAGATTTAATGCAAGATTTACAAAAATTTGAGGGCAAACCCTGCATGGGCAAAACCTGTGAGGGCAGAACCCCTGATGGGCCCACTAAAGGTTAATAGAGCAGACTAGTGTTTGCTCTGTTGAGTGATGGATCTGGTATTGTGTCATGGCTTCTGTTATGAAGAGGATAATGAAAAATGCAAGAGCTGAGTCATATTATTATGATCAGCAGAAAATATCCAGAGTAACCAGCATGTGCAGCACAGACAGCAGCTAGACAGCTGGGAGTGACACCATAGGTTGTCACAGATATCTGGAGCCGACTGCATCCCACAGCTTCTGGACTGTCCATAGAGTCAACACCACCATCCATGGGCCCCACAGCTGCTGGAGGGTCCATAGAGCCAACACCACCATCCATGGGCCCCACAGCTGCTGGAGGAGCCATAGAGACAACACCCCCATCCAGGGGCTCTCACAGCTGCTGGAGCGTCCATAGAGCCAACACCACCATCCAGGGGCTCCCACAGCTGCTGGAGGGTCCATAGAGCCAACACCACCATCCAGGGGTCCCACAGCTGCTGGAGAGTCCATAGAGCCAACACCAACATTCCAGGGGCTCACCCACAGCTGCTGGAGGTCCATAGAGCCAACACCACCACAGGGCTCCCACAGCTGCTGGAGGGCCCCGGGACCCAACCCCACCATCCAGGGGCCCCACAACTGCTGGGGGGTTCCATGAGAAAACACCAAATCCAGGGGCCCCCAGCGCGGAGGATCCATAGAGCAAACACCACCCTCCGGGGGACTCCCATTTGCTGCTGGGATCCATAGAGCAAACACCACCATCCGGGGGGCCACCCACAGCTGTGGGGGGGTCCATAGGGCCAACACCTCCTCCCAGGGCTCCTAGCTCGGGAGGATCCTAGAGCCAAAACCCCACCAGAGGCCTCACAGCGCTGGAACCAAAAGCCAACACCACACCCCAGGGGCTCCCACAGCCGGGAGGGGCCATAGACCCAACACCCCACCAGGGGCTTCACAGTGTTGGAGAGTTATAGAGCCAGCACCACCATCCAGGGGCCCCACACTCGGAGGGCCCATAGAGCCAACCCCACCATCCGGGGGTCCACACTCTGGGGGTCCATAGAGCCAACCCCCCCATTGGGGGCCCCCACAGCGTGGAGAGTCCATAGACCCCCAACCCACCTTTCCGGGGCTCCACAGTGGGGGGCCCCCATAAGCCAACACCCCATCCAGGGGCTCCGCGGCTGGAGGGACCATAAGACAACACCACCATCCAGGGCCCAACATTGCTGGGGGGCCATAGAGCCACACCACATCCAGGGTTTTCACAGCTGCTGAGGGTCCATAGAGCCAACCCAATCCAGGGCTACAAGCTGCTGAAGGGTCCAATAGAGCCAGCACCAACTTCAGTGTGTCCCATGAAGAGTTAATACATAGATTACAAAAATCCAGGGCAACCCGCAGTGGGAAGGGCCATAGGCCCAGAATCCACCTCAGGGGCTCCCACCTGCTGGAGGTCCATAGAGCAACAACGTCATTGCTCACGTTGAGTGGATGGACCCTGGTAAATGCATCAGGCTACACTGTGAAGGGCATAAGAAAAATGACAAGCTGCTGAGGTCATATTACCAACACCAACAAAATCGAGGTCCATAGAGCCAACCCACCATGTGGCCCCAGACAGCAGCTGGAATCATGGGAGCCAACCCCCCATAGGGTTGCCCCACAGCTCTAGGTCATGGAGCAACCGACCTGCCACTCCCACAGCTGTCTGGAGGGTCCATATAGTCAACACCACCATCCATGGGCCCCACAGCTGCTGGAGGATCCATAGAGCAAAAACCACCATCCATGGCTCCCACAGCTGCTGGAGGAGCCATAGAGAAAACACCACCATCCAGGGGCTTCCCCACAGCTGCGGGAAGCGCCATAGAGCCAACACCACCATCCAGGGCTCCCACAGCTGCTGGAGGGTCCATAGAGTCAACACCTCCATCCAGGGGCTCCCACAGCTGTGGAGGATCCATAGCGCCAACACCACTTTCCAGGGGCTCCCACAGCTGCTGGAGGATCCATAGAGCCAACACCCACCAGGGCTCCCACAGCTGCTGGAGGGTCCATAGAGCCAACACCACCATCCAGGGGACCCACAGCTGCTGGAGGATCCATAGAGCCAACACCACCATCCAGGGGCTCTCACAGCTGCTGGAGGTCCATAGAGCCAACACCACCAATCCAGGGGCTCCCATAGCTGCTGGAGGGCCATAGAGCCAACACCACCATCCAGGGGCTTCCACAGCTTCTGGAGGTCCATAGAGCCAACACCCACCATCCGGGGGCCCCACAGCTGCTGGAGGTCCATAGAGCCAACACCACCATCCAGGGACTTCACAGCTGCTGGAGGACCATAGAGCCAAACACCACCATCCAGGGGCTCCACAGCTGCTGGAAGGGTCCATAGAGCCAACACCACCATCCAGGGGCTCCCACAGCTGCTGAAGGGTCCATAGAGCCAACACCACCATCCAGGGGTCCACAGCTGCTGGAGGCTCCATAGAGCCAAGCACCCACCATCCAGGGGATCCCACAGCTGCTGGAAGGGACTATAGAGACAACACCACCATCCAGGGGCTCCCACAGCTGCTGGAGGGTCCATAGAGCCAACACCACCATCCAGGGGATCCACAGCTGCTGGAGGGTCCATAGAGCCAACACCACCATCCAGGGGCTCCCACAGCTGCTGGAAGGGTCCATAGAGCCACCACCACCATCCAGGGGCTCCCACAGCTGCTAAAAGGTCCATAGAGCCAACACCACCATCCAGGGCTTCACAGCTGCTGTAGGGTCCGTAGAGACAACACCACCATCCAGGGGCTCCCACAGCTGCTGGAGGGTCCATAGAGCCAACACCACCATCCAGGGGCTCCCACAGCTGCTGGAGGGGCCATATAGCCAACACCATCATCCAGGGGCCCCACAGCTGCTGCAGGGTCCATAGAGCCAACACCACCATTCAGAGACCCCACAGCTGCTGGAGAGTCCATAGAGCCAACATCATCATCCAGGGGCTCCCATACAGGCTAAATTGGGTTCAAGTCTGGGGAATTAGGGGTCAAGGTACTCAAAAGTCTTGGTCCTGCTCTTCCAACCAATTTCTAGCCGTGTGACATGTCGCATTGTCTTACTAGAAGATCTCATCTGCCCCAGGGGAGACAATCTGCATGTATGGGTGTATGTGATCTGCAAGGATGGATTCATACCCATATCTGAGTGGCCCAGAGAATGCAACAAAAACATTCCCCAGACATTGCCACCACCAGCTTGTGTTCTTCCAGCAAAAGCTGCCAAAGTTTGTTCCCTAACACCCCAACGTCATCAGAAAAAGCTGATGTCACTACATCTCTGCTAACCCTACTGCGTATGGGGCCCAGAGCAGACGGATGTCACTGCACCTCTGCTAACCCTACTGTGTAAGGGGCCAGGAGAAGGGACGAATGTGTACCCAGTTGTCACTCCCTCTATACCCTTCTGTGTATGGAGCCCCGAGCAGAGGATGTCACTGCACCCTCAAACCCTACTGTGTATGGGCTCGGAGCAGACAGATGTCACTGCACCTTTGCTAACCCTACTGCGTATGGGGCCCAGAGCAGACGGATGTCTCTTCACCTCTGCTAACCCTACTGTGTATGGAGCCCGGAGCAGACGGATGTCACTGCACCTCTGCCAACCCTACGTGTTATGGGGTCCCCGAGCAGACTGATGTCACTGCACCTCTGCTAACCCTTACTGTGTATGGGGCCCCGGAGAGACGGATGTCATTGCACCTATCTAACCCTTACTGTGTATGGGGCCCCAGAGAGACAGATGTCACTGCACCCCCTCTCACCCTACTGTGTATGGGCCTCCGGACAGATCGATTCACTGCACCTCTGCTAACCCTACTGTGTATGGGCCCCGGAGCAGACGGATGTCAACTGCACCTCTGCTAACCCTACTGTGTATGGGGCTCCCGGAGCAGATGGATGTCACTCCACCTCTGCTAACCCTACTGTGTATGGGTCCCCGGAGCAGACTGAGGTCACTGCACTCTGCTAACCTTACTGTGTATGGGGCCCCGGAGCAGACGGATGTCACTGCACCCCTCTCACCCTACTGTGTATGGAGCCTGGAATAGATGGATGTCACATGCACCTCTGCTAACTCTACTGTGTATGGAGCCCCTGGAGCAGAGGATGTCACTGCACCTCTGCTAACCCTATGTGTATGAGGTCCTGGAGCAGACAGATGTCACTGCACTCTGCTAACCGAGCTGTGTATGGGGCCCGGACAGACGGAATGTCACTGCACCTCTGCTAACCCTACTGTGTATGGGGCCCCAGAGAAGACTGATGTCACTGCACCTCTGCTAAACCTACTGTGTATGGTGCTCCGGAGCAGACGGATGTCACTGCACCTCTGCTAACCCTACTGTGTATGGGCCCTGGAGCAGACGGATGTCACTTCACCTCTGCTAACCGTACTGTGTATGGGGCCCCAGAGGAGACGGATGTCACTGCACCTCTGCTAACCCTACTGAGTATGGGGCCCCGGAGCTGACGGATGTCACTGCACCTCTGCTCCCCCTACTTGTATGGGGCCCCGGAGGAGACGGATGTCACTGCACCTCTGCTAACCCTACTGTGTATGGGCCCTGGAGCAGACGGATGGTCATTTGCAACCTCGGGCTAACCCTACTGTGTATAGGGCCCGGAGCAGACGGATGTCACTGCACCTCTATAACTCTACTGTGTATGGGGCCCTGGAGCAGACAGATGTCACTGCACCTCTGCTAAACCTACTGTGTATGGGGCCCAGGAGCAGACAGATGTCACTAATCCTCTGCTAACCAAACGGGGTATGGAGCCCCGGAGCAGACAGATGTCACTGCACCTCTGCTAACCCTACGTTAGGGGCCCTTAGCAGAGGAAATGTCATTTACCCTGCTAACCACTGTGGTATTGGGCCCCACTGAGGCAAAGGTGTCCTTCGCATTGCTAACCCTACTGTGTAGGGGGCCCCGGAGCAGACGGATGTCACTGCACCTCTGCTAACCAAGTTGCATTTGCAGAGAATGATTCAATTTTCCTGGCAGTATTGGTATTGGACCTCCACTGATTGGCAAAAGGTTGTCTTCTTCGATGCATCACATTTTGTGCTCCATGGAACGGATGAACGTTGGAGTATCATGCGAGAAACATCGGAGAACAAACACCCTGTAACCATTGCTGGAAGAACACAAGCTGGTGGTAACAGCATTATAGTCTGGGGAATGTTTTGGGGGCATCCTCTGGGCCCCTCATCCATGTGGAAGCCGTTCTCACTTGAATGGGGCATGAATATATCTTTGCAGATCACGTACGCTTATACATGCTGATTGTCTTCCCTGGGGCGGGTGGGCTCTTCCAGCAAGACAATGAGACATGACACATGGCTAGAAATGTCAGACATTGGTTGGAACAGCAGGGCCTAATTTCCCAGACTTGAACCCAATTAAGCTTATATGGGAGCCCCTGGATGGTGGTGTTGGCTTTATGGCCCCTCCAGCAGTTGTGGGGCCCCTGGATGGTGGTGTTGGGTCTATGGCCCCTCCAGCAGCTGTGGAGACCCCATTTTTCGATGTTTGGAGTGTTTTGGCCTCTATGGACTCTCCAGCAGCTGTGGGAGCCCCGGCATGGTGGTGTTGGCTCTATGGCCCCTCCAGTAGCTGGGGGAGCCTCTGGATGTTGGTCTTGGCTCCATGGACCCACCAGCAAGCTGTGTGGGGGCCCGGCCCAGAGTGTGTGAGGCGTTTTGGCTCTATGGACCCTTCAGCAGCTGTGTGGCCCTGGATGGTGGTGTTGGCTGTATGGACCCTCCAGCAGCTGTGGGAGCCCGTAGATGGTGGTGTTGGCTCTATGGACCCTCCAGTAGCTGGGAGCCTCTGGATGTTTGGTGTTGGCTCTATGGGCCCTCCAGCAGCTGTGGGGCCCAGGGTGGGGGTGTGGGCTCTATGGATCCCTAACGCAGCTGTGGGCCCCCGGATGGTGGTGTTGGCTCTATGGATCCCTCCAGCAGCTGTGGGAGCCCGTGATGGTGGTGTTGGCTCTATGGATCCTCCTGCATGTAAACTGGGTGGTGGCCAGACCTCTGATGTGGATTGGTGGGGGTTGGGTCTATGGACCCTCCAGCAGCTGTGGGCCCTGGATGGTGGTGTTGGCTCTATGGACCCTCCAGTAGCTTGAGGAGTCCCTGGATGGTGGTGTTGGCTCTATGGACCCCTCCAGCAGCTGTGGGGCCCCTGGAAGGTGGTGTTGGATCTATGGACCCTCCAGCAGCTGTGGGAGCCACTGGATGGTTGGTGTTGGCTCTATGGACCTTCCCGCAGCTGTGGGAGCCCCTGGATGGTGGTATTGGCTCTATGGATCCTCCAGCTGCTGTTGGAGCCCCTGGATGGTGGTTGGGCTCTATGGACCCCCTGCAGCTGTGGGGCCCCTGGATGGGGGTGTTGGCTCTATTGGACCTCCAGCAGCTGTGGGGCCCCTGGATGGTTTGGGGTTGGTCTATGGACCCTCCAGTAGCTGAGGAGCTCCTGGATGATGGTGTTGGGTCTATGGACCCTCCAGCAGCTGTGGGGCCACCTGGAGGTGGTGTTTGTTTGGACCTCCACCCCCCTGGTGGGACCTTTCCCGCAGCTGTGGGAGCCCCTGGATGGTGGTATTGGCTCTATGGACCTCCAGCAGCTTGGAGA
This sequence comes from Phyllomedusa bahiana, assembly GCA_025379985.1. Lineage (NCBI taxonomy): Eukaryota > Metazoa > Chordata > Amphibia > Anura > Hylidae > Phyllomedusa > Phyllomedusa bahiana. The sequence continues at coordinate 82,725 of JAODAL010011107.1, read as the reverse complement.
CCCCTGGATGGATGTTGGCCTATGGATCCTCATGCAGCTGTGGGGACCCCTGGATGGTGGTGTTGGCTCTATGGGGCCTCCTGCAGCTGTGGGGCCCCTGGATGGTGGTGTTGGCTCTATGGCACCCTCCATAGCTGTGGGAGCCCCTGGATGGATGGTGTTGCTCTATGGGGCCCTCCAGCAGCTGTGGGGCCCTTGGATGGTGGTGTTGGCTCTATGGACCCTCCATGCAGCTGTGGGGGCCCCTAGAAGGTGGTGTTGGCTCTATGGACCCTCCTGCAGCTGTGGAGCCCTGGATGGTTGTGTTGGCTCTATGGACCTTCCCGCAGCTGTGGGAGCCCCTGAGAATGGTGGTGTTGGCTCTATGGCCTCTCCAGCAGCTGTGGGAGCCCCTGAAGATGGTGTTGGGCTTTAGACCCTCCAGTAAACTGTGGGAGCCCCTGGATGGTGGTGTTGGGTCTATAGGACCTCCAGCAGCTGTGGGAGCCCCTGGATGGTGGTGTTTTGGGTCTATGGACCCTCCAGCAGCTGTGGGAGCCCCTGGATGGTGGTTTGGCTCTATGGACCCTTCCAGCAGCTGTTGGGAGCCCCTGGATGGTGGTGTTGGCTCTATGGACCCTCAGCAGCTGTGGGAGCCCCTGGGTGGTGGTGTTGGCTCTATAGACTCTCCAGCAGCTGTGGGAGCCCCTGGATGGTGGTGTTGGCTCTATGGACCCTCCAGCAGCTGTGTGGCCCCTGGATGGTGGTGTTGGCTCTATGGACCCTGTGGGATGCAGTCGGCTCCAGATACCTGTGACAACCTACCACGGCCTTGTTGAGTCACTCCCAGTGCGTCTAGCTGCTGTCCATGCTGCACACACTGGTTACTCAGGATATTAGCTGCTGGTCATGACAATGTGACTCCACAGTGTATAAACAGTATACAGTAAGCTCCCTCTAGAGGCGGCTGCGGCCAGACATTGCTACATTCAACTCTTTGTCACTGCAGGGGGTTTGGAGCTTTGTGTCTGGAACTCCAGATGTTGTAAAGATATATTAAGAAATGAAACATCAAAGATTTATGGATTTAGAATAGAACAGTGTTTCGAGGCGAGTGTTTCCTTTACCAACGCTTATTTGGCAGCATCTCTTTACAGCCTTGACTCCCCGGGAGGACTGACATGGACATATAATTTATGATGATAGGCCGGCATGCACTACAGTGCTGAATTATTCATTCTGCTGTGTATGTAATGTGTGCGCCCTGTGTATTGCAGCAGAGCAGGAGGCGGCATTCTTGCCTTGATTGATAGTTCACCATTTTCCATCACAGCAATATCTGGTCCATGGTTGCAGAAGATAAAGTAGTATGCCTGCACTGGATGGTAAAGAAGGAGTCCGCCCCAAAACCTAGAGCAAAATGCAGCATGGACTGTAAGAGCATTGGAAGCCGTATATTGAAACCACCAATTACATCAATTTTTAAAAAAAATTTAACCAAGGCCTATTTTTTGGTCACGTCCGTTTTTCCGTCCTCGCCTTCTCAGAGCCATAACGTTTTTTATTTTTCCTCCTATATAGACCTATGACGGCTTTTACTTTGCAGGACAAGATGTATTTTCTAATGGTGTCATTCATATTACCACATAATATAGTGGGGAACGGCAAAAAAATTGTAAGTGGGGCAAAATGTGAAAAAAAAACGTACTTGTGCCATATTTGCGGGTTTTGTTTTTATGGCGTTCAATCTTCTGTAAATATGATGTGTTCTCTGTATTCTACAGGTTGATCCACATCCAGCAAGACCAAACATGTCGGATTTCCGTTATGTATTGGTACCGTGACAAAATTCGAAACATTTTCTATTCTTGACATTTGCACCGCGACGCCATTTTCTGCAACAAATAACTTTTTTGGACTAACACCCACGGACTTGAGTGAGGGGCACTTTTTTGTGGGCTGAAGTGTACATTTTATTGCTACCAGTTTGGAATGCATGCGACTTTTTTGATTAAATGTATTCCAATTTTTATGGGAGTTGAAATGACCCAAAAAACCGCAATTTTGGCGTTTTGAATTTTTTTTTACTTTACTGCAGTGTTCAGCGTACGAGATAAATGATGTTATATTTTAATAGATCAGACTTTTTTCGGACGCAGTGATACCAAATATGGGGAACTTTTTTATTATTTTATTTTTTAGTTGTGAAATGGGGGCGATTGGAATTTTTAGGGCGACATTTACCAACATGCCAACGCCAGTTTTATGGTCTATATTGCGCTAAAACCGCTTTTGACTCCATAGTTTGAATGTAAATGAACTGTCGTAACCAAAACTAGGCGCATTATATGCCGGGCCGACACATTATAATGCGCCTAAAAATGATGCGCTGTGCGCCTCCATAACGGAATGCGCCTACTCTTCCAATGAAGTGTTTTGTTTCATGATTAGCGTAAATCGCGGCACATAGCAAATCATTAGAAGTGTATGAAATGCCCCTATCGAGGCACATCGCGCACAGAGGCGCATAGCTTATCATTACAAGTATATGAAATGCGCCTAACACATATACACTTGTAATGATGTGGTATGCCCCTCAATAGGCGCATCTTGTTATGGAGGCGCACAGCGCATCATTTTTAGGTGCATTATGTTTAGTATGCAAGGTATACCTGACGCCAGATTTTTGAGAGGGTCGGACTTTCTGGTGCCCTTTACACTTATTTAATGCGCCTAAAAGCTGACGTAGCACCGCCGATTTTCAGACATCTCACCCTTAATATTTGTTTAATTTTTTATACCTTAAACCATTGTTTTTTCTTACTTTAACTTTGAGTCCACAGCGTCTAAGGTTAAACAGCGCGGCATGGGGCTAGCCTCCTCCCGCGCAGTTACCGCCGGGTGTTAGCTGCAATTAGCTGCAATGCTACAAAGCCCTGTACCAACATCAGGACATACTCATACGTCCAATGTTGATAAGGGGTTAAAGCAGGATTCCAATTTTTTGTAAATATGGTTTAAAGAGACACTACCATTAAAAAAAAAGTTCCCGTTTTATAATTTTTTAAACTTCCTCTATGTACATGACTTCCTGGTTTGCCTCTCTGACCTCCCCTCTGTGAGGTCTGATAGCAGTAGTGAGAATTACTTAAAGGGGTTGTCTCACTACATTGATTCATCTTACCTCAGTCCTGTTTTCTTGGTTTCACTTTGAATTCAAGGGGGTGTTTACTGGCTTCCACTAGGCTGCAGTAGAAGCCAGGTCTGTTGCTTTAGCGACCAGTGCTGGCAGCCTATCAGGAGAGAATGAACAGGTCTGTAGCTATAGCAACCAGCACTAGTTTGCCTATAGAGGATGGAACGTCTGTAGCTATAGTGACCAGCACTAACAGCCTATCAGGAGAGATTGAACAGGTCTGTAGCTATAGCGACCAGCACTGGCAGCCTATCAGGAGAGATTGAACAGGTCTGTAGCTATAGCAACCAGCATGGAGCTATCAGGAGAGATGAACAGGTCGTAGTATAGCAACATCTGGTAGCTATCAGGAGAGATTGAACAGGTCTGTAGCTATAGCGACCAGCACTGGCAGCCTATCATGGAGAGATCAAACAGGTCTGTAGCTATAGCGACCTGAGGAGCTGATGCAGCCCATACAAGAGGGGATATCTCAGAATAGGTAGGACACTGCTAATGGACACATATTGCAAAGTGACTGTTTTTGCAAGATCTTTAACATAAAAAGCAGCAATCCTTGTAGTGAGACAACCCCTTTAATGGTTTTCTTCCAGGCTGACTATGGCCTGAGAGGTGTAAGTGTTATCAGAGGACCTGATAGCTCAGCTGGTAATGCAATAAAACAATGTTGTCAGGGTGCATGGCAACTCCAGGAAGCCTCTCACAGTTCAAAGGGCACCACAAAGTTTAGCAGCCAGCACTGTATATATACTGTGTATAAAAGGTATTATTATTGCAAATCCATTAAAAATGCAAAGAACAAGTCTCAGTAACAAGATGAAGCATGTCAGGTTATACCAGCCTTAAACATAGAATAACAAACTATGGTAACACAATAGTTTAAAAATATATTGACCAACCCATCAGCCATTATGTCACAGGTGCAAAAAGTATAGTGCTTATGTGTTGGTCACTATGTTTTTAAACCACTGGGTTACCATAGTTTGCTTTGCTACAATTAAGGGTGGTATAACCCAAAACGCATCAGAAAAAAAGATAAACCCATGAACTTCTTATTGCTCTGTTGGTCTAATCTAATCTTATCTATCCCTGTCCAGAGAGCAGTAGAGCGATCATTATATCATTACCTGCTATTTGCAATGAGACAGAAAAGCTAGAAAAAGGATAACATTTTATACTTGTGCATCTCAAAAAATTAGAATATCACTGAAAAGATAATTGATATCAATAATTTAAGTCAAATAGAGATAAAAACTCATTACAGTATGAATGACAAGGTTTAATAGAATATATTTGTGAGTTCTATAACAAATAAAATCCCTGTCATTTTCAATGATATTCAAATTTTTGGAGATGCACTAGTATGTAATTTGTAATTGCAAATGATTGACAAAAATAAAAAATAAAAATACTGCAAAAAATTCTAAGAAACATTTTTTCTATTAATTGGTTTAAACAAAAAAAAATCCTTTCTGATGAAAGTGTTGCTTTAAATTTTCTTAATATACTTTAGAGATTTACTAAGCTAAAGCCCCAGAATTTTCACCAAAAAAACGGCACGCATAGCTTGCACCAAATTTACTTTGTTTTAGACACTTTTTGTGCATTATTTGTCAAGAAACAGGACCAAGACTTCCCAGTACTACCCTGGCCCCTTATTCCTCAGACTTGAACCCAATTGAGCATGCATGGAGCCCCTGGATGGTGGTGTTGGCTCTATGGACCCTCCAGCAGCTGTAGGGCCTCGGGCTGGTGGGGTTGGCTCTATGGACCCTCCAGCAGCTGCAGGGCCTCTGGATGGTGGTGTTGGCTCTATGGACCCTCCTGCATCTGTGGGAGCCCCTGGATGGTGGTGTTGGCTCTATGGACCCTCCAGCAGCTGTGGGAGCCCCTGGATGGTGGTGTTGGCTCTATGGACCCTCCAGCAGCTGTGGGTCCCCTGGATTGTGGTGTTGGCTCTATGGACCCTCCAGCAGCTGTGGAGCCCCTGAATGTTGGTGTTGGCTCTATGGACCCTCCAGCAGCTGTGGGAGCTCCTGGATGATGGTGTTGGCTCTATGGCCCCTCCAGCAGCTGTGAGAGCACCTGGGTGGCGGTGTTGGCTCTACGGACCCTCCAGCAGCTGTGGCAGCTCCTGGATGGTGGTGTTGGCTCTATGGACCCTCCAGCAGCTGTGGGAGCTCCTGGATGGTGGTGTTGACTCTATGGATCCTCCAGCAGCTGTGGAGCACCTGGATGGTGCTGTTGGCTCTATGGACCCTCCAGTAGCTGTGGGATGCAGTCGGCTGAAAATACCTGTGACAACCTACCAGGACCTTATTAAGTCACTCCCAGCCTGTCTAGCTGCTGTCCGCGCTGCACACCAGGATAACTCTGGCCAAAATTACAGATAACTTCAGTTCCAGCATCTTAACCACTTAGATACCACGGTCAATAGCAACATAAACGGTTAGATTGGAGGGGTGGAAGATTCCCCTCTTTCACCCAATTGGACTCCATGCAACACCATTGAAGGGTGACAACTAGGAATCTAGTGGACACTCTCAGATTTGCCAGATTAGACTATTTATTTTTTAATTTATAAAAGCATGGTAAATGCACAGTATGCTGCAATGCATACACTACCTTTCAAAAGTTTGGGGTCACTTAGAAATGTCCTTATTTTTGAAAGAGAAGCACAGTTTCATCCTGCAACAGGACAATGGCCCAAAGCCACCTCCAAATTATGCAGGAACTATTTAGGGAAGAAGCCGGCAGCTGGTATTCTATCTGTAATGGAGTGGCCAGTGCAGTCACCAGATCTCAGCCTCATTGAGCTGTGGTGGGAGCAGCATGACCGTATGGTTCGCAAAAAGTGCCCATCAAGCCAATCCAACTTGTGGGAGGGGCTTCTGGAAGCATGGGGGGAAATTTCTCCAGATTACCTCAGCAAATTACCAGCTAGAAGCCAAAGGTCTGCAATGCTGGAATTGCTGCAAAGGGAGCGACGAAAGCAAAGACTGAAGTAGAAAATTATTATTCCAAATACAAATCATTATTTCTAACCTTGTCAATGTCTGGACTATATTTCTATTCATTTTGCAACTCATTTGATAAATAAAAGTATCAGAGAAAACACAAAATTGTCTGGATGACCCCAAACTTTTGAACGATAGTGTAGGTAACAGTATAGTGTACAAATCATCAAGCAAGTGCATGTTCCCTCAATGAAAGGTTTTAAAAATATAACAGAATCAAAAAAGCATTTCTTTTCTCATTTATCATTAAAGAATAAATAACTACAAAAAAGTATTCTTAAAAGTTTGATCTGATACAATATAATCTTATATATCGCCCACTCCGCAAACGCCGTAGACACAGAATCCCAAAAAATGGGGAAATTGTTTTTTTTTGTTTTTTTTTTAGTCAACACATAATGCTGCAAAATACAATTCATCCCAGAAAAAGACAAGCCCTTACAGAGTCCTATTGATAGAAAAATAAGTGATGGCTCTTGGAGGGTGCAGATGGGAAAATCGAAAATGCTGTATGCAAAAATCACTATGTCAGGAAAAAGTTCAATTTTATTTTTTTTTTTTCACTCCTAAAACTGTGCGCAATGTTCTCTATGCGGTCTGACTAGTGATTTGTGTAGAGGCACGGCTATGATCTTGTTATGTTCGTCTAAGCCTTTTTTAATCCTTCCCCTTGGCAGCAGCTACCTGGCACTGATCGCTAAAGTTTTACAAAATGTTTTCCTATTTAATACGTAATTATAACATTTTGTTTTCTTGTAACAAACAACAGGTTTTAAATGAAGGATTTAGTTCTGTGTGGTCCTGTGATTCAGAAGGAAACCAGACTGTCATCTTCTCCAGCTTTGGTCTTTCAGTGATGGGGGGAGGAATGGTCTTCTACAGAAAGCGAATAACAGGATGGATGACAAACGTGCGAAGGGAAGGTTAAGGACACTCATGACTAACAGGATATGTATATTTGTGTAGGAGATAAGGAAGCGAGTTAGGGATAAGCGCTCATTTAAGGGGTTGTCCAATTAGAAACACTATTTTTCTGTATCCTATTCGGGAATTCTGGGTTATTAGAGAGGGCTCCTCTGTCGAGGATCCTCATCTCTTTGTCTGAGTAGAGAGTGGGTACAAAGAACAACTCTCTCTCTCTCTCTCTGTCCGGAGGACCTGTCCTGTCCTGTAAGACACAATGTATTCATTAGAATGTAATACTTCATTTCTCCTCTGGGGTCACTGCAGGGAAGCTGAACACTTACTACCCTGCTTCTCCAAAGATTACAGTTGATCACTGGGGATATTATCAAGAGACCCTTTTAAGGATTGTCATTCCAGAAAGTCCCATGACTTGTAGGTATTTACTGGTTATAATTACAACATTCATTATATACATACAGCTTGATCATTTTGTACCTTATAATTCTTCTTTTTCTGTATTCTCCCACAATGACATCTACTATGTCAGTACCCTATCTAGGAGGAACCTCAGGGGCGTAACTACATCAATATAGAGTTAGTAGGTCACACCCAGGGTCTAAAGGCTCCTCATCCCAAGTAAGACAACACCAGTGTTAAGAATGGCATCTGGTATTTGGGGGCCCTAGTACATATTTTGCTTTAGAGTACAATGGTTTCAAGTTATGCCTCTAAGCAACCTGCTGCACTCTTCATCCTGATACTAACCCCTGTTTCTGGTCTTCAGGAAACAGATGCTTTTTCTGTTTTGTCATCACCACATGACCATAACTTTAAAGAATAAATCCACCGCTGAAGCCTTATGTGGACTTTTTTGCAGAATAAGCTGTATTTTTTTTAATTGACTCATTTTATATGGCAAGTAATTTACTGCTCTAATTTTATTTTACTTTTTTGGGGGGTGGAGGGGAGGAGGTTGGAGAAAGAAGAGCAATTCTTCAATTATTTTATTATTTTCTTGGACTTTTTTTAAGGGGACAGCCCTCAGGGGTGTAACTATAGGGGGTGCAGAGGTAGCAGTCGCTACCAGGCTCTGTAGCTCAAGGGGGGCCCAAAAGCTCTCCTGCAACATAAGAAGACACCAGTATTATAAATAACGCAGTGTAGCCGGGGGGCCCAATTTCACTTTCTACATTGGGGCCCAGGAGCTTCAAGTTACGCCTCTCACAGCCCTCATCCCTTCCAAATCCTTTAAGAGGTTGTCTATTAAAAAAAATTCTACTGCATTGGGGCAAGGGTGTTCCAAAAATGAAAACAACCTGAATATTGACCTAGCTGTCCCCAACTGCTCCGAAGCTCGCGGTGATCTCATCCTCTTGACTTCTGGGTTCTCATACCGACAAGCTGGAGAGGGTTCCCCTCCATTGTAAGTAAATGGAGCATGAGCTTCTCTGTGTCAGGAAAAGAACTCGGAAGTTAGGAGGAGTGGATCAATGGGAGCCTTGGAGCAGCAGCGGCGGGAGACAGCTAGATAAGTATCAGGTTGTTTACATTTTTGGACCATCCTTTTTTAATGGACAACCCCTGTAATACTTAGGACTGTTTAAACCAGGGTTAGTGTTTTATAATCATTGTTCTATATAGGGATATGAAATTATTAAAATTGTTTTATCTCTTTTAGGTAATGTTTTTGTCCTCTCTGGGAAGCCAGTTGTGTCAAGGAGAAAGCTGAAACCTTCTCTCGCAACAGAGAGCTCAACACCTAGTGGCCTTCCTAGAAGGACAGTATCAAAACACCCGCCATAGAGGCCACAGAGACAGAGGAGATTTAGGACTGGCCTCTTGTCTGAACCTGGTGGAGCCCCAAGAGATGCCATGCACAAGAGGCAGTCACTAACAGCAATAACATATCCAGTGACCATGAATGTTTGAGTTGATGTCCATGTCTTTGTATCCCGAGATCAGACTGTTACCCAGTTCAGGGGATTTGGGCTATAGCAAAGCCCATCACACTCTTGTAGTCCCTGATGTTACAGGTTGGATAAAAGTCAAAAAACAAGCAGGCGCTCCCTCCATCTGGAGAAAAAAAGATTAAATATCCAGAGGAGAAAGCTGCCCGAGGAGCTGGTCACAGCATGAACAGTTGAGGGTTTCAAGAAAGGCTTAGATAACTACTTACTACTAAATAATATTAATACTTATGTAGCCATATAAAATGTCTAGATCCAATCTGATGGAAATATTGGGGTCAGAAATAAAATCTTTCTTTTGGGCAGATTGATTCTTGCCTTATGGGTTCTAAAATCTGCATCAGCTAAAAAATTCTCTATTCCCTTCCCTTCATCCACATCTTTCTCCACCTTTGGTTAAACTTGATGAATACTTTTCCTTTTTCAACCGTATTAACTAGAGAACTACAGGTGAATCACTGAAAGAGGATTACTTATTTGTGATTTGGCCACCAGGTATTCAAGTAAAACCAGGTTATAGCATGTGCGACTGAAGCAAGTGTGCAGCAAGTCATCAAAAAAGAAGAGCACCTCAACCTGAAAACACAGACACACGGCCATACTCACGGCTCAGTGGCTAAATCAAAAGACCATTCCCAGCAAGTGGCAATAAAAGCTCCAGTGCTACATGGAAGCTCCAGCAATCATACAGGGGAGATTGCTCAAGAGCAAAAATACTGATGGACAACCACTCACATGCCAACTATTCATGAGAGGGGCAATTGTTTAGCACATAACTGCAAATTGGATAAGAATCAGTTTACAACCGGATGCAGAAAAACCTCAGCATCATACAGGGGAGATTACTCAAGAGCAAAAATACTGCTGAACAACCACTCACACGCCAACTATCCATGAGGGGGGCAATTGTTTAGAACATAACTGCACATTGGATAAGAATCCGTTCACAGCAGGATGCAGAAAAACCACAGGGGAGATTTCATAGGTGCAAAAATACAGATAAACAACCACTCAAAAGCCTACTATCCATGAGGGGAGTGATTAGTGAGGTAGTATTACAGTTGCACATAGATAAGACTTGGTGCACCACATGTAACCATATAACTGGCACTCTGTATAAGTCTTATGCATGTGCTATTGTAATACAAGCAATCACCCCCGTATGGATAGTTAATGGTTGGTTGATTGGTTGTTTATCAATATTTTTGCACTTGTGCATTCTTCCCTGTATGATGCTATGGTTTTTCTGCATACTGATGTGAACTGGTTCTTATCCAGTGTGCAGTTATGTACTAAGAAATTGCCTCCTTCGTGCATAGGTAAGTGAGCGATTGTTCATCAGTAATCTGCACCTGTGTGGCTTCTCCCATGTAGCACTGGGACTTCTATTGCCTCTTGCTGGGAATGGTCTCTTGTCCAGCCATGGAGCTGTGAGTGTGGCCTGTGTTTTTAAGTAAATTATGTCCCATTGTTCTGTGATTACTTTGATCCTGATCAGAAGTGTGGCAAATATCAACGCTCCGGGGTAGGCAATACAACAGCAGTACCAATATGTATAGTTTACATTAATGCTTTTGTACAGTAAAAAGCACTTTAAGTGGGAAAAGAAGTCTGCCTTATACAGAACCTAATAGATTCCTAGATATAGAAGTCATCAAGTTATTGGCTGGGCCCACGCCTGTTATGGCAAAACAGAGGAACAGAGGGAAACGCTATTCTCTGACAATCCACTTAGGTGCTATTGACATCCACATCAAGGATGTCCTCAATCCTAGCAGTAGGGTGTTGACTATATTTTGCAGGGGACCCGCTCTGGTGTAGGCACAGCTGTAACCTGTGCTGTACATATACAGAGCATTGGGCTGAGGGGTTCAAAGAATATTTGCTGCCACAAGCATTTCAGCCCCCTTTGAATCCAGCAGGGGTCCATCTTGCTATGTCACCTGCATTGCACAGAGGACAATTAGGCCACCAGGGATGGACATTAAAGCACTGTGTTACCAACCTGGATCCAATCCACTGGGTCACCGGGGCCAGAAGACAGGGCTGCCATAAGTGATCTCAGGGCCATCTCATTGCCGAAGCATCTGGGCCCCTTTCCCATAGCCAATTTCTATCTTGAACCACAAAGTAAAAATTTGATCAGGGCTCTTGATAAGAGCACACTGATGGTGTCCCTGCCGGAAGGCAAGTGGGTAACATGCTGAAAGGAAGAAGTCTTTTGACAACATTTCTTTAAAGGATTATTCCCATCTTCTAACTTTTGGATTGGGAAGGGGAACAACCTGGCCATAGACAATGGAGAGGTGGCCGCACATGTGCGACACTTGCCGTTCTGTTCTCTGGAAATTCTTGGTACAGCCAGGTGAATGTGCTAGGCTGGGTTCAGAACTCCCATTGAAATGAACAAAGCGTGAGGGTCATCCAGTCCCCTCTCCATTCTACACAGAGAAGTTTGTGGGACCAGTTGTCAAGAGAGGTGTGGTTCCCGGAGGTGGGTCCCACACCTATCATACATGTAGGGCATGTCCCATGTCTGGGATTGGAACACCTCTTTAGGCTCAAGTCAACCTCATTTACATAGTCTTTGACCTCCTGTAGACCAGAGTTTTCTCCTGACCACCAATGTTCCAAGTACCAAAGGAAGATGAACACTAACCAAAGTGTGCACAGGGCTCGTATCATCGGCAAATCTGTTTTCTGTGCACATCGTACCTCCTGTCAGGATATCTCCAGTAAGACACTATGGGGAACCTCTTTGGAGCCTAAGGCAAGATGGATTTGATGTCCCCCCTCCTGCCTAAACCCATAGGCATGATGCTGAGCCCGCAGTAGAGGATGGATGTAGACTCTCCAGTAACTTTCACGTCTCTCTGCAGTTGGAGTTGACTTCTACTTGACATTGATTTTTTTTTTTCCCTCATCCCTGCAGGTGATAAAACGTTTCCTCGCACTCTGGATTTCTGCTGGTGGTTTTCTGGGAAGCCTGAGGCTGTCCCTTACTTTATCTGTGATTGCCAGTGACAAGTCAGGCTATTACATGGAGAGTCGAACGTTAATTTTATCTGTGCCATTTAAAGTGCACCTGTCACTGCAAATTAACATTTTCCCGTTCATCAGTTTATTTGTCGACAATTTAGAAATAATCTGTGAATCAGACAGGTCTGAAAACACAAACTTTTTTTATGCTGTAAATCTATCGCTCAATGCAAAATTACAAGTATTAGTTGTAGAAAAGATAGCAGTGGTGCCCCACAAACCAAGGGTCTGGCGAGGAGGGCTGGCAGGACTAGGGGTGCATCAACTTGGGCCAGAGTAATTAGAGACAGGAGTAGGTCAGCAAACGGAGTAAAAGGAAGTCTTGCTATGACGGCAAAATGGACTCCATCCCAAGAGGGCTAGAAGCTGACTTACCCACCCACTACCTCCTTCCCACTCTTAGTAGGAGAGGCTGAAGGAACGCCTATCATCTAGTTCCTCTCGTTGGTTTGCTGATGTTGAGGGTTTCTAGAGGTTGTGCACAAGTTCCCCTACACCAGTTCATCAGGGAATCGGGCGAACATGAGCTAGACCCATCTCTCCATCAGGCCCAGACCATGGCCATTATTTAGTGCAGCAATTCAGTTTAGTTCAAGAGAAGCTGCTAACCTTTCCAAAATTTGTGTTATTTTTTCATGATCCCATAAGTTCCCAGTGATGTCCATAGTTAATTTTTAGGAACGGCAAAAGAGGCTGTGATTCCAGGTCCTTTATCAAACACTTCCTTCCAGCCCTTTGTATGTACTACAAGAAGGAAGCTATACAACATCAAATATTTAAAATTGCCACCACTTTTTGCAGGCCTCACCCCATTTTGTAGGCCACTCACCAATTTTGCAGGCAGCAAAAGCTCTAGCTATGCCACAGGGGGCAGCTAACTTGCCAGAGCTGCTGTTGTCAGCCTTCAGAGATAGACTTTACAGCAACCAAAAGACCATGGAAAACAACAGTCTTAAAGGGGTTGTCTCGCTACAAAGAATAGCTTTCAAATTGTAGGGAACACAAAATAAAGACATTTTCCAAATATATTGCTTTGTTCCTCTGTTTTCCCTAAGGAGATACAAGTGAATTTATGACCTCCCTGGCTCTGTCAGTTCCCTCAGTAAATGACCTGTTAACATTTCTCCCCCTGGTGTTTGTTCAATGAGATAACAGTGAGGGAAATCATCACGCAGGTCACTGCAGTGTCCTGTGGTGCTCAGCAGTAAAAAAGCTTGATTTATGTAAAATAAACAGAACTGTAATTAGGGCTTTTGTTTTGGGGATCAGATAAGAAGTCCTGTTAGTAGTTTGAGACGCTAATCTGATCTAATTAGCATCTGAAAGCACAGCACAGCATGGAGCTGTACAAGCAAGGAGCTTATGCAAATGAGTCAGTCGGAACCAGGAAGTGACAGAGTATTTCATTCATGCATTCTCTGAAACTCTGAAGGGAGACAACTCCTTTAATTCATTGACCTTTATGAGATTGTGGTCATGCTCTGTGACCTGTGTAGATACAACTGTGCACTGTGACATCTAGCTGCAAGTCGGCCACGGGCAGAGAAGCACTTGTGGTCATCCTCTCCATTCACTCCTTTTGGGTGCTTCTGAACATAGCCCACACTCGGCTATCTTTGGAAGCTCCCTTAGAAGTGAATGAGGAGGACGTCCGCAAGCGCCACCCTCCTCATTCACATGCATGGCCGGCTCACAGCTAGCTACGAGTGTAAAATCCCTTTAAGTATGAAGTGCAACCACATGTGCGAATGAATGAACTAAGTGACAGACAATGAAAAAAATGCAACATACAGAAAATTTTAAGAATGCAGCAAATCTTCTAGGTCTGAATAAATGAAATAAAATGCATAGGAGTTAGAGAGCTGAGCTATTGAATGCTAAAATAATAACAAACACTTACTTGTACACCAATTCCAATTGTATAAAATGTAATGAATGTGGAATAGTTTCCAGCTCCCAGTGAAGAAATGAATAAATTGAAGAATATATTAACGAATTATTAATTAAATAAGAAAGGTATTAGAATACAAAAACAAATCAATGACTGAATTAGGATATTAAGTGTATGAAATAAGTAACGAGCAGCAGCCTGAATATCCATCCAAATTTTATGATCGCGCTGCAATTTAATAAATGAATGAAAGAACAAGAGAAAGCGGGTTAAATGAATGACTTGCACAATGTATGGATAACATAATGAATTAATTAAAAATGCATGAATAAAATAAAGAATGAGTCATAAATAAATGAATGAATCAAGCAAAGGCATAATGTAGGCAAGACATTACAAAACATCTGTAGACTGGCTAGGCCGCCGCAAGATCTTGAAATGCTTCTTAAGGGGCCACTCCTTAGTTGCCCTGGCTGTGTGTTTTGGGTCATTGTCCTGCTGGAAGACCCAGCGAAGACCCATCTTCAATGTTCTTACTGAGGGAAGGAGGTTGTTGGCCAAAATCTTGTGATACATGTTCCCATCCATCCTCCCTTCAATATGGTGCAGTTGACCTGTCCCCTTTGATGAACCCCCCCTCCCCCAAAGTATGTTTTCACTCCCATGTTTCACGGTTGGAAGGGTGTTCTTGGGGTTGTACTCATCCTTCTTCTTCCTCCAAACATGGTGAGTGGAGTTGATACCAGAAAGTCCTATTTTGACCACATGACCTTCTCTTACCTCCTCTGGATCATTCAGATGGCCGTTGGTGAACTTCAAACAACCTGAACATGTGCAGGTGTGGCAGAGGGACCTTGTGTGCCCTGCAGGATTTTAATCCATGATGGTGAAGTGTGGTACTAACCAGGGGCGTAACTACCGGGGTAGCAGATATAGCAGCTGCCACGGGGCCCGGACTCTTAGGGGGCCCAGGCCCCGGGGCAGCCGCTACTACGTCTGCTACCCCAGTAATGCCGCTTCTGGGCCCGCCGGCAGTGAACTTAACAGTTCACTGCGGCGGGCGCGAAGCTGACGGGCCCGGCGCATCACGCCTCTGGATGTCCGGCCCCTCTGGCCCGATCGTTCAATGGCAGCGCTGCCCGGTAGTAGCAGAATGGAGCGACGCTCCACTCTGCTACTTCCCCTGTCGGCTCTCAGTGATCACGTGGTCGGCAGGATCACATGATCGCGCCGCCCCAGCGGAGCACAGAGGCCGGAGCGCAGCGCATCGAGGGAGCATGGACGGAGGTAAGTGATTTCTTATTTTACCTGCCCTGCCTGCCTGTATAGCACACCAGCCTGCCTATATACCCCAGCCTGCCTATATATATAGCCCACCCTGCCGGCCTATATACCCCTGCCTGCCTATATAGCCCACCACCCTGCCTATATACCCCAGCCTGCCTATATATAGCCCACCCTGCCTGCCAATATACACTGCCCTGCCTGCCTATATATACCAGCCTGCCTGCCTATATATATTGCTCACCCTGCCTGCCTATATACCCCTGTCTGCCTATATATATAGCCCACCATGCCTATATACCCCTGCCTGCCTATATATATAGCCCACCCTGCCTATATACCCCTGCCTGCCTATATATATATAGCCCACCCTGCCTGCCTATATAACCCTCCTTAGCCTGCCTATGTAGCCCCCCTAAGCCTGCCTATGTAGCCCCCCTAAAGCCTGCTTGTATAGCCCCTATAGCCTCCCTAAAGCTTGCCTACCTATATAGCCCCCTGAAACCTGCCTGTCTACTTATATGGGGCCCCTTTAGCTACCTAAACCCTGCCTACCTACCTATATGGCCCCTATAGCCCACCTAACCCCTGTCTACCTGTATGGCTCCCTATAGCTACCTAAACCCTGCCTGTCTACCTATTTAGCCCCCTATAGCTACCTAAACTCTACATGCCTACCTATATGGCCCCTATAGCCTACCTAAAGCCTGCCTGCCTATTTGGGCCCCCCTATAGCCTATTTACCTACCTGTCTACCTATGTGGGCCCCACCTATAGCCTAGCTACCTGGGGCCCACCTACAGCCTACCTGTGGTCCACCTACTGCATACCTACCTACCTGTGGCCTAAATACTGCCTACCTGGAGCCTACCTACCTAATTGAGACCTGCCTGACTACTGCCTACCTACCTAGGATCTACCTACTTGGGGCCTATGTACTACCTACCTACCTCAAGTCTACTAACCTACCTACCTAGGGCCTACCAACCAATCTAATGAGGGTCTACTTGCTTATATGATTCGGTGGGGTACAGACCATAGTTGTAACACCATCTCCAGGGGGTGAATCCTCTGTTCCTAACCTCCCCTCTAGGAGACTGGGCCTCTAAGCTATGGCCTGTACCCGCTCTCCCACCTATTGGAAGTTTGTATAGAGGTGGGGGGCAGGGAATGAGGTGCTGGAAAAGTGAGGATTCTAATATATGGGTGTCCAAATCTGCAGGGACGAGTGGCCAGGAGAAGTCATCATGGTGGTCGGGACCAGATGCAGAACAAAAGGGAAAGTTAACGACTCAATAGAGAAACGTCACCTGTGAGTCACAAGATGTAACTGCACTGTAATCATTTATATGTCTGCAGAGTCTGTGTACACTGGTGTCTACCACTATATGGTCATTGTATGGAGGTAATATACAGCCTGCAGAGCCTGTGTACACTGGTGTCTACCACTATATGGTCACTGTATGGAGGTAATAGTCAGCATGCAGAGCCTGTGTACACTGGTGTCTGCCACTATATGGTTCCTGTATGGAGGTAATATACAGCCTGCAGAGTCTGTGTACACTGGTGTCTACCACTATATGGTCACTGTATGGAGGTAATATACAGTCTGCAGAGCCTGTGTACACTGGTACCTACCACTATATGGTCACTGTATGGAGGTTACATGCGGTTTGGAGGGCACCTGTGTACTCTAGTATATACCATTATATGGCGGGTATATTGATCTTTATTCATTAATAGTATAGGGGTATTAGTCACTATGTTTTGGTACTTTGTGGTCTTGTTCTGGCAGTATAATCCGGTCCATATGTAGTAGTGCTATTGGTAATGTTAATATGGGTATAGTGGGATGTGTTTGGTAGCAGTATGATGGTGATATCTATGGTGTTCACGCCTTGTATTATCTAGTAACTGCATGACTTAAGAGGTCCCGGTAAATGTTCGTGGTCAGGGAAGCGGGGGGGGGGGGGTGGTTCATCCAAAAGTCTGCTTTGGGGCCCAGGCTTCCCTAGCTACGCCCCTGTTACTAACAGTAGTCTTTGAGACTGTGGTCCCAGCTCTATTCAGGTCGCTGACCAGGTCCTCCAGTGTAGTTCTAGGCTGATTCCTGACCTTTCTCAGAACTATCCTTACCCCACGAGGCGAGATCTTTCACGGAGCCTCACACCATGGAAGATTGACAGCCATCTTGTGTTTCTTCCATTTTCTAATAATTGCACCAACAGTTGTTGCCTTCTCACCAAGCTGCTGTCTATTGTCCTGTAGCCTATCCCAGCCTGTGCAAGTATACAATTTTGTCCTTGTTGTCCTTAGACAGCTCTTTGGTCTTAGCCACGGTGGAGAAGTTGGGGTGTGATTGAATGAGTGGACATATATCTTTTAAACAAGTAACAAGTTCAAACAGGTGCAATTAATACAGGTAATGAGTGCAGAGTAGGAGGACTTCTTAAAGAAAAGCCAACAGGTCTGTGAGGGCCAGAATTCTTGCTGGTTGGTTCGGTGATCAAATACTAATTTCATGCAAAAAAAAAATACAAATTAATTATTTAAGAATTATACACCATGATTTTCTGGAATTTTTTTTTATTCTGTCTCTCACAGCTGAAGTCTCTCTACGATAAAGATTACAGACCTCTACATTCTTTGTAGGTGGGAAAACTTGCAAAATCGCCAGTGTATCTAATACTTATTTTCACCACTGTATGAATGAATTAAGTAATGTATAAGTAAAAGCATGAATGAAATACTGAATGTATCAGATTATAAAATGATAAAAAAAATATGTCGATGCATTAAATATTGAATGAAATGAATAAATTATAAAAGGTATCAGTAAAAGTTTGAAAAAATGAATCAGTACATTTGTGAACATATGTACGAATCAATGAATAAATGACTATGAATTAATATATGTATAAATTAAAAAAGGAATAAACTAGAGAATATATAAATAAAGCAATGAATGTATGAACTCATTAATGAGACAACGACTACATGAATCAACGAAAGAATGATTGATTGATTGATTGATTGATTGATTGATTGAATTAATTAATGAATTAATAAATGAAGAAAAATGGTAACAAGGTTTTGAACTTTGACTTTCAGGTTTCATATCTCACCATCCACTACAGCTTTGAACATGAGACTGCCATCATTTTATAGGAAATCATCTTGGCGATCTCATACATCAATTAGACTTGCAAGTATTTAGCATCTGCTTAGTTCTGCAGATTCTTGTCATGTAGCTGCATTGTTACCGTTTTGCTCGTAAAAATCTAGACTTTAATTTTTATTCTTTTGTTAGTATTTTGTAAATCCCCCTTTGGCTTTCAGTGCTGCCTGAATCCTTCTGGGTCTGGATCAGATTCAAGCATATCCTGACCAAAATCTGATCCCAAGTGAACTGGCTGATTGCTTTGGAAAGAGGGGTGTATTTTAAAAGAGGAGCCAAACCTAAGTATAATAAAATATGGGCTAAATGGCTGGAAACATCTGGTCTTGCTGCACCGAACTTCATTAGGTATAGGGTGTTGGGGATCTCCGTGTAGAGGTTCCTGGGACTGTGTCTATGGTAGTTGTGTGGATGGAGGCCGTCCAACAGCCAGGTAGAGTTTGTATTATGACAGGAACTGACTGTTATTAATATTGCATTATTATTTGATTGTAATGGATGTTTTACTGTTCTGAATCTGGAGATGGATTTGGGAGGTGGGCTGGGTTGTTTTTGGGGATAAAAGTTGAAATTTGGTCTTACAATGACACACACTGTACTCTGTTTTGTACTACTTATGGTTAAAAAAAAAATCTGATCCCAGGTCTCTCCTACACGTTCCCAATGTTGGTGCAGACTGGACTTGGGTACGAATACAGCTTTTTCTTCAACTCTACCCACAAGTGTTCGATTGAGTTGAGGTCTAGGGACTGTGGAGGCCAATACAGCAGTTCTCCTTCATTGTCATTGACCCCTTCCTTCTCCAACCTTGACGTCTGCTTCAGGTCGTTGTCCTGCTGGACACTATGTTGTCCTTTTCATCCCCATAGCACTCGAGTGTATGAAGTAACTCATCTTGTAGGACGGTCACATAGACCTCAGCATTGAGGTCACCATCGATCCTGGTCAAGTATCCAACACCTTAGGCTGTGAAACAACCTCATTTCCTCAGGTTTCTTCCACTGAACTTGACAGTTTCTTCAATTTCTCGATCCATTCGCCCCTTTTTCCTTGATTCTTCCAAATCCATCGTCCCCCATCAGAGCCCGCTCTATTGACTTTCATCTCTTCGCTCCAAATCACCCGTTTCCAATCTTCCATACTTTTTTGTAAACTTGAATCAAAGCTTCTTATGACGAGATTGAAGTCGAGGCATCTTCACCTTTTTTCGGGCCATCATTCCAGACCTGTGTGATGCGCCCGGTGCTTGCATGGACGTCTGTGATCTCACTCTTACGAAGCCTACGAGCCGCCTCCACTGCTGTGTCTGAACTGATCGACCTTGTGATGAGCGACTTGTTGACTCTGATATTTCCCCTGGACGTCACCTCTTGGCTTTGGACGGACTTCATTCCATATTCTTCCGCTGTCAGGGCCTCCCATGATGCAGTTTGGCAATTTTCTTGGCCCAGAGACGCTATCGATGAGCTGGATGATGCAGTTTCTGTTTTCTTGAGAAATCTTCTCCATAGCTGCTCGAACCAGTGACCTTTCACTTGGGAATCAGTCTAATAACACACTGAGCTATTAGGGAATGTGAGGACAGGTTGTAATTTGTAGTAACAAGAAGAAAAAGATTGTCCCACCACCAGGAGCAAAACAGTAACAATGCAGTTACATGACAAGAATCTGCAGAACTGACCATATGATAAATAGTTGCAAGTCTAATTGATTTATAAGATAGCCAAGATGATTGTCTATAAAATGATGGTAGTCTAACGTCCAAAGCTGTAGAGGATGGTGAGATATGGAGCCTCACAAGTTCAAAGCATTGTTACCCTTTTGCTTGGCACTGTATGTTTGTATGAAAAAATAATAAAGGAATGAATTAGAGAATGTACGTGTACAACAATGAATACATTATTTTATTAATAAGTGAATGTAAGAGTAAAAAATTAATGAATTCATTAATTAACTAGGGAATATATGAGTAAAAGGAAGGATGAAATAACGACTTACTGAATGAATGAATGAATGAATGAATGAATGCTTGAGTGAGCATGCTCAAAATATAACAAATGCATTAGTGAAATAAATAATTAGAAAGCAAATTAATTTATTAAAAAACATATAAATAATATAATAAGTGAATATATGATTTAAAGGAATGTATAGGTAAAAGAATGAATAAATGGTAAAGGAATGATATCACAGTGTGCTAAAACTATATAACCAGTGCATTGATGAAACATTGAAATAATGAATGAACAAATGAATAAGTGAATGCACAAGTAAAAGAATCAACAAATGAATGAATGAATCCGGTTTGTGGATGATACAAAAAATATAACATGAATGGGTGAATGAATAAAATAATAAGCAAATAACTGAATAAATTTGTTTATCAGAGAATGTATGAGTTGAATAATTAATGAATCAGATTAGTAAATTTAAAAAATATATCATAAATGCATTGATGAGTGAAACATTTAATAATTGAATACTTGAGTTCATTAATTAGATCATCTATGAGTAAAAGAATGAATGAATGAATCAGGTTAGTAAATTTTAAAAATATAACATAAATGCATTGATAATTGAAACATTTAATAATTGCACGTGAAACATTTAATAATGGAATACTTGAGTTCATTAATTAGTTCATCTATGAGTAAAAGAATGAATGAATGAATCAGGTTAGTAAATTTTAAAAATATATCATATATCCATTTAGTAATTGAAAGTGAAACAGTTAATAATTGAATACTTGAGTTCATTAATTAGATCATCTATGAGTAAAAGAATGAATGAATGAATCAGGTTAGTAAATTTTTTATTAAAAAAAAAAACAGAACATAAATGCATTGACGAGTGAAACATTTATTAATTGAATACTTGAGCTTATTAATTAGATCATGTATGAGTAAAAGAATAAATGAACGAATGAATGAATGAATCAGGTTAGTAAATTTTAAAAATATGACAAATGCATTGATAAGTGAAACATTTCATAATTGAATACTTGAGTTCCTTAATTAGATCATGTACAAGTAAAAGAATGAATGAATGAAAATGAATGAATAGATGAATAAATCAGGCTTTTAAATAGTAAAAAGAAATAAAAAAAATGCACTAATAAATGAAATAATAATTAGAGAATGAATGAATAAATGAATGAATATAAAATTCCGCATCTCCTCTCGGTCATTGTGTAATAGTCTTAAGACGACTTGTTCTAAGTAACTTCAGGGCCTCTTCTTCTCCCTCCTCCTCTGCAGATCAATACTGTGCTCCCAGTAAGAGCTCTCCTGATGTGTGCCTTGCAGTGAGTGCAGCAGTCAGTCCCAGCCCAGCAGGACACATGTAAGCGGAGATGCCTTTTCCTTGGTCCTGTATCTCTCTCCAGGCTCTGGAATGTGCGCTCAGTCTTCAGATTTCCTGTTGAACTGTATAGATTTCCTGAAATCCGTCCTTTGCACCCTAGGGCTTTCCAGGCCGGCTCTCCCTCTCCCTCTTTCTCTCTCTCCTTCCTCCCTCACATGGTAGATTTTCCTTCCTGTTCTCCTCCAGTAGAAGTGTGAGCAGACAGGAGAGGACAGTCCATGGATGCAGTCCATATGTGCTAGGACTCCTCTGGATCTATACATCTCTATATGTGATATTTGGATCACACATTCTCCGCCGTTCTCTGCTGAGCTTAGTATTTTTTTTGCTCTTTTGTAACATGGAATAATGGATTTAAATCTGGGACACAAACTTGGAATGGAAATTCGAGCTGACCATATCCTGGTAAGTTCTAGGCGTGGTTACTATTGTGTTAACTTTACCAAATGTTGAACAATTACGCAGATGTAGCAGAGCCGAACGAGCCCATGGACCGCGCTTTGTGGGAACCGAGGCAACTTTCTTAAGTTTCTAAAGACTTCAGATTAAGACCACAGATCCCCTACATGTTATAATATCCCCGTGAGTTGTAACTTGAGCACACTATGTACTCAGCTCAGCCACATCTCACAAACATGGCTCTATAGTATCTTTGTGATGTTTAGGACTTGGGGTTGCAAAAACGATAAAAATTTTGGATTTTTGCACCTTCAAAAACATGCCTCTCCCATAGACTAACATTAGCAGCGCTGCGACTACATACTCATCTACTGCATCTGACAAACAAAGCTCTAAAGTATTCAACAATCTCAGCTCTGCTACATCTGACAAAGTGAGCTCTGCTGCATCACTGGTAAAATAAACGAGGTTACAGGTTTTGGAATATATGAACAATGGTGCATTTACTAATATGGTCTTCATGTAGACTTGGACCAGACTGTCTAAGAATTGGCCAACTTTTGCCATTTGGTAAATTTCGGGCAAAACTCTGTTATCTAATTATAAACCAGCTATTGTTTGGCTTAGTTGACGTCGATCTTTGCACCTAAATTTCGGCACACTTTTTGGCACATAGGGCCACATGTATGAACCTGCTTAGGTCTAACACTCACTTTTTTGCATATAGGTTACTATGGGCAAAAGAGTGAGTTTTAGACCTAAACAGTTTCATGCATATGGCCCATAATGTCACATGTCAAGCCTCGCCCCTTGTTGTGAAGCCACACCTTCATCAGGCGAGGCACAAAAAGTGTCCAAATCACATGTTGCATTTGGCATGTATAACAGTTTTTTTTTAATGCAAATTGAACCAGAATTCTGGCCCGATTTTCATAGTAAAACTACCCCAAGATGTATATCACAGGTCGAAACTCTGCCACAACCTTGTCATCAGTAGCTTGGTGGGGCATGTGCCTCGGGAGCTAGAGTGTGTGGGGGGACTAACAACTACTTTGACTTCACCAGGGTATTTAGATACAAGGCTTGGGTAGCAAAATGGATGTTAGATCCAGGTAAAGGAACCCTATTGAGAAATTTGCATGTTGTAATTAATATACTGTGCGATTACGGTAGATCCCAAGGCGATATTACACATTATTTCCACCAGTGTTTACCTAATGAGGGTCTCATCAATGTCCACATGTACATACTGTGGTGTGCACTGTCAAATTGCAAATGGTGGCAGTGGTTTGGAGGGAACCACCATATGTTGAGGGTGTTGGACAATAACCCTTGTGCCCCTTGCATCCTCCCAATGGTTCAGGTTTTGGAAATCGACTCTGTCTAGCCGTCCCTAGGATATTGGGCACTCTCTGTCTAGCTGTCCATAGAATATTGGGCACTGTCTGTCTAGCCGTCCTTAGGATATTGAGCACTCTCTGTCTAGCTGTCCATAGGATATTGGGCACTCTCTGTCTAGCCGTCCATAGGATATTGGGCACTCTCTGTCTAGCCGTCCATAGGATATTGGGCACTCTCTGTCTAGCTGTCCATAGGATATTGGGCACTCTCTGTCTAGCTGTCCATAGGATATTGGGCACTGTCTGTCTAGCCATCCTTAGGATATTGGGCACTCTCTGTCTAGCTGTCCATAGGATATTGGGCACTGTCTGTCTAGCCGTCCCTAGGATATTGGGCACTCTCTGTCTAGCTGTCCATAGGATATCGGGCACTGTCTGTCTAGCCATCCCTAGGATATTGGGCACTCTCTGTCTAGCTGTCCATAGGATCTTGGACACTCTCTGTCTAGCTGTCCATAGGATATTGGGCACTGTCTGTCTAGCCGTCCCTAGGATATTGGGCACTCTCTGTCTAGCTGGCCATAGGATATCGGGCACTCTCTGTCTAGCTGTCCATAGGATATTGGGCACTCTCTGTCTAGCTGTCCATAGGATATTGGGCACTGTCTGTCTACCTTGACCTAGGATATTGGGCACTCTCTGTCTAGCTGTCCATAGGATATTGGGCACTGTCTGTCTAGCCGTCCCTAGGATATTGGGCACTCTCTGTCTAGCTGTCCCTAGGATATTGGGCACTCTCTGTCTAGCTGTCCCTAGGATATTGGGCACTCTCTGTCTAGCGTCCCTAGAAGGATCTCGGTGCCACATTCACCTCTGTCTAGCCATCCCTAGGATATTGGGCACTGTCTGTCTAGCCGTCCCTAGGATATTGGGCACTCTCTGTCTAGCTGTCCCTAGGATATTGGGCACTCTCTGTCTAGCTGTCCCTAGGATATTGGGCACCCTGTCTAGCCATCCCTAGGATATTGGGCACTGTCTGTCTAGCTGTCCATAGGATATTGGTCTCCCTGTCTAGCCATACCTAGGATATTGGGCACTCTCTGTCTAGCTGTCCATAGGATATTGGGCACCCTGTCTAGCCATCCCTAGGATATTGGGCACTCTCTGTCTAGCTGTCCATAGGATATTGGGCACTGTCTGTCTAGCCGTCCCTAGGATATTGGGCACTCTCTGTCTAGCTGTCCCTAGGATATTGGGCACCCTGTCTAGCCATCCCTAGGATATTGGGCACTGTCTGTCTAGCGGTCCCTAGGATATTGGGCACTCTCTGTCTAGCAGTCCCTAGG
This sequence comes from Phyllomedusa bahiana, assembly GCA_025379985.1. Lineage (NCBI taxonomy): Eukaryota > Metazoa > Chordata > Amphibia > Anura > Hylidae > Phyllomedusa > Phyllomedusa bahiana. Next base: position 57,820 of record JAODAL010011107.1, on the reverse strand, counting down.
ATATTGGGCACACCGATCTAACCCCTCTAAGGTCTAGAAAGTAACTGGCAAATCATTTGTATTCTATGTATTCAAAATTTCATAAAGCAATCAAATTTGATCATTACTAGTGTTACGCTTAGCAAATTTTGGTCAACCAATCGGCAGCGAGCGGGAAAATCGGGCAACCAATCGAAAACCTGCCAGTCAGACAAGAAAAAGGTAGTGTTTGATACACTTCCTTTTTCCTCTTAAACTGGCAAGTTTCCAATTGGTTGCCCAATCTTCCTACCGGCAGCTAATTGGTGGTCCAAGATTTGGTTGGGGCCAAATTGTCCAGACATTACTCATTACATTAATTAGGTGAAATGTCCTACAGTTATGCGGTTCCTTCTGAACAAGCTTCATCCAACAAGTTCAACACAAAAACCTCCAAAAATCTCTGATCTTCCTGACCCAAGAACCAATCCTGATTAGCCCCACTGTAATACTATTTAATATGCAGATCCATAGTGGTCCTTATTATCATGACCTCCTCGGATTCAGCTCACTCATGTGACATCTCTCTTGGGTTAGAATATGGATCATGTAGTCTTATAGTGTCATGGCTTAGGCCGACCAAGGCGATGCTCTGGTACTGTTGTCCTCTGGTGTCCATTGATCTTCACAACTTGATTGAGCTAACTCTTTAGTCACTAATGCTTCTGATTTGCTCAAGGGTCCACTTCCTTCTCAAAAGTCTTCACCAAATCTAAAGGCGGCAAATTATTACCCGTCCTATATTCTTTTCATCTACCTGTCTTCTCCAAGAAGAACCTCTGCTTGTTCATCATTTAGTTGGGACAATTTTTAAGGTTGGGGCTACAGACAGACTTTCCTTTCACAACTTTGATTTCAACTATCACATGATTTCCAAGTGACTTGGGGGACATTTCTGTGACTTTTTAGAAGAACCTTCTGTGCGTTGCAAATCTTGGAACTTTTTGCCTTTGATGTAACAATGATGCAAAAATATTCATCAATCTGACCCAGATATATATTCTATTCATTCATATGGCGCCGTTATATTCCATAGAGGTGTACAGGGATTGTCATTATTCACACTGGTCCTGGTCCCCATTGGGGCTCACAGTCTAAATTCCACATTAACCTATCTGCATGTTTTAGAAGTGTGGGGGAAACCAGAGGAAACCCACCATAAACACAGGGAGAACATACGAACTCCTTGCAGATGTTGTCCTTGGTGAGGTCTGAACCCAGGACCCTAGTGCTGCGAGGGAACCGTGCTAACCACTGAGTCACCGCACTATACTGTGCTAACCACTGAGCCACTGCACTTCACTCTGCTAACTACTGAGCCACCGTGCTGCACTATGCCAACCATTGAGCCACCGTGCTGCACTATGCTAAGCACTAAGCCACTGTGCTGCACTCTGCTAACCACTGAGCCACTGCACTACACTCTGTTAACCACTGAGACACTGTGCTGAAGTATGCTAACCACTGAGCCACTGTGCTATACTGTGCTAACCACTGAGTCACTGTGCTACATTCTGCTAACTACCAAGCAACTGTACTGCACTATGCTAACCACTGAGCCACCATGTAACACCACGACAACCATTGGGCCACTGCACTACACTCTACTAACTACTGAGCCACTGTGCTGCACTATGCTAACCACTAAGCCACTGTGCTATACTCTGCTAACTACTGAGCCACCATGCTGCATTATGCTAACCACTAAGCCATCATGCTACACCATGCCAGCCACTGAGCCACAATGCTGCCCACATATAGATATATTTATTTTCATCCATGTAGGTGGTGAAGATGTAACAGTTGCCCCTGGGCACCGGTTCTTCAATGGGCAAGAAGGTCCCTCAGCTACATAAAAACTAGTATTCTAAATGGGACATGTTAGGTGATGGAGGATCTATTCCAAATTTTGCATGGGCTCCAGGAACTTTAGCTTCTACCTCATATGGCAAGATCTCTCTTAGCCCTAACACAAAACCACACTTTTCCTGGTCAAGTTTGGGTTTGGGTTTCATTTTTGGGAGGTATGTGGCCGGCAAGGTGAGCAGCTCAGTGCCGGGTCTCACCATCGGCCTCATAGCATAGCATGGCCTCATATACTGTAGTTTATAGCCTCTCAGCTAAGAGTATTTCCATTTGCAGACAGCAAGCAGAGCTTTTACAAATGGAGAGTGTGTTTGTATAAGCCGGAGTTACTTGTTAACATTCCTTGGCTCTCCGAGCATGCTTCATCTCATAAACAGTTGATGTTCTCACCATTGATTTCCTGACATGAGTAGGAGCTGTTTATATATAATGTACAGGGCAGTCATGTGGGGATCTCATGCTGCCGCCGCGTACAATAGCAGGCAATTATCCACCGCTCAAGTCTCTGGATACAACTTCTTAGAGGTCTGTGTTTCAGATGGGCCCTGAGCCTGGACCGACATGAAGTCTACAAATCCACAAGTATATGAGTGCATTCAGCCTTTGTTGCTGACACAATATTCAAGCAGGCGCTTGTGTAGTAAAAGCCAGTAATGGCATCCGGGGAAATCCTACTGAGCAATTTACAATCCACATCTATTACCAGCAAATGACCCAAGTACTTAATGATCTCATCTTATACTGAGTATACATGGAGCGCTGCATCTCGTATACTGCTACATAGGGAGCAGTATTATAGCAGTTATATTCTTGTACATAGGAGGCAGTATTATAGTAGATATATTCTTGTTTATAGGAGCAGTATTATAGCAGTTATATTCTTGTACATAGGGGGCAGTATTATAAGGTATTTTATAACTTTGTACATAGGGGGCAGTATTATAGTAGTTATATTCTTGTACATAGTGGGCGTATTATAGTAGTTATATTCCTTGTACGTATGGGGGAGTATTATAGTAGTTATATTCTTGTACATAGGGGATATTATAGTAGTTATATTCTTGTAAAATAAGGGGCAGTATTATAGTATTATATTCTTGTACATAGGGGGCAGTATTATAGTAGTTTTATTCTTGTACATAGTGGGCAGTATTATAGTAGTTATATTCTTTTACATAGGGGGCAATATTATAGTATTTAAATTATTGTACATAGTTGGCAGTATTATAGTATTATATTCTTGTACATAGGACAGTATTATAGTAGTTATATTCTTGTACATAGTGGGCAGTATTATAGTAGTTATAGTCTTGGGACATAGGGGCAGTATTATAGTAAATTATATTCTTGTACATAGGGGTAGTATTATAGTAGTTTATATCGTGTACATAGGGGCAGTATTATAGTAATTATATTCTTGTACAAGAAGGCAGTTATTATAGTGTTTATATTCTTGTACATAGGAAACCAGTATTATAAATAGTTTTAAATTCGTGTACATAGGAGGGAGTATTATAGTAGGGTTTTAATTCTATTACATAGGAGCAGTATTATAGTAGTTATATTCTTATACATAGAGGTCAGTATTATAGTAGTTATATTCTTGTACATAGGGGGCAGTATTATAGTAGTTATATTTCTTGTTACATAGGAGGGAGTATTATAGTAGTTTATATTCTTGTACATAGAAGACAGTATTATAGTAGTTATATTCTTTACATAGAGGGCATATTATAGTAGTTATAGTCTTTGTACATAGGAGGGAGTATTATATGTAGTTATTTTTCTTGTACACAGAGGCAGTATTATAGTAGTTATATTCTTGTACATAGGAGGCAGTATTATAGTAGTTATATTCGTGTACATAGGAGGCAGTATTATTTGTAGTTATATTCTTTACATAGGAGCAGTATTATAGTATGTTTTATTCTTATACATAGAGGGCAGTATTAAAGTAGTTAAAATTTTTGTACATAGGGGGCAGTATTATAGTAGTTATATTCTTGTACATAGGAGGCAGTATTTATGTTTATATTCTTGTTTCATAGAAGACCCGGGATTATAGTAGTTATATATCTTGTACATAGAGGGCAGTATTTTTAGTAGTTATAGTCTTGTAATAGGAGCAGTATTAAGTAGTTTTTATTCTTGTACATAGGAGCATATTACAGTAGTTATATTCTTGTACAGAGGGGCAGTATTATAGTAGTTATATTTTTTTACATAGGGGGCAGGATTATAGTATTATATTCTTGTACATAGAGGGTAGTTTATATATAGTTATAAATTTTTGTACATAGGGACAGTACTATAGTAGTTATATTCTTGTACATAGGCGGCAGTATTATAGCAATTATATTCTTATACATAGGGACAGTATTATAGTAGTTATATTCTTGTACATAGGAGGCAGTATTATAGCAATTATATTCTTATACATAGGACGTAGTATTGTACTTTTTTGCAGACATCCTCAGCTTTTCACATAAGTTATAAATATGTAACGTTATAAATTGTTATTTGGAAGTGGAGTTTTCCTTTGTGCATCATATCCTGATAGGGGAATAGAATTGGAGGTGGCAAATTCTCATACCGGTTTTTGGAATTTAGGTTAATAAACCATCCAAAGGATAATCTGAGAAAAGTAAACACACGGTTGAAATGCCAATGTCTCTGCAGTCTCCAACCCTCAGTGTATGCATATCTAAAAGAAAGAAAGAATGAGAGGGATTATCTCCCTGGGTGAGGATAGGGTCTATCAATATGCCCTGCATTGTTGGAACCAGCATGCTGGGGACCTTGGTGTCCATATGTTGTAGATCTCCTGGAAATTGCCTGATGTACCTGGCTACTATCCAAAATGCAATGAAGATGTACATGGAGATCATTAGCTCTCTTTATGCCGTCTCTTTTGCATATTTGACATTGCAACCGTGCAAAGTTGGATTTCAGGCCGGTAGGTTTATCTGAAGTCCCATGTAAAACCACAGATAACTGTTATTGTGTTCAATAACTGTTTTTTTAGTAGAATCTCCAATGTTTCCTGGGTCTCTAGGCCAAAAGTAGTGAAAGGCAGTTGCATAGGCTTTGGGAATAGAATTTTCTTGCCTTGTCTAACTATATGAACCCATGAAACATTGTTTCTAAAAACAACATTTTACAACTTGTAGCTGTTTATGGACTACTTCCCCATCCTGGCACAGGAAGCCGCTCATGGCCGTCTGCTCATCCAGCAACTTGTGGAAACCACTTGAGAAAACACATAACATTCTTCTCTTGACACGCAGAAGTACATGTGCTCCCCACCTTTACTGTAAGCTACCTCTTCCAGATCCTTCAGAGCTAAAGGGGTCCTACTCTTTTACAGAATGGTGACCAAAGTCTGCAATCAGGGTGCCACCCCATATATACCAATTCGACCTCTTTGCACTGACCATGGGGCTTGTTGGCGAAGGAGCCAGAGAACTTGTCTCATCCAATAAGTGCTTGTCTGTTGCAGGAAAATGGGGGCCTATTTATAGGTACTATCTATTTTATAGACTAGTTCTTTTTAGTGGACAGAGCCTGTGTTAAAGCTTAATGGCCTATGTAATAGACACTCACTTTTGATTTTGAGTCTGAGTAAGGGATACAAGGCTTTCCTAGACATTGAGTAACCTATCCAATGATGTCAGGGCAGCGTCTCGTGATGCTCTACCCTAGTGCCATATTATCACAGACGCGGGATGGGGAGACCGCCAGTTTTTCCCAGGATCCAGGAGGTCCCCCCTTCCCTTGCACAAGTTTCCCAGATGTTCCAGTAGAGTTAGCATGTTAAATGTTAATTGTATAGATTTTACGGACACAGAGATTTTGTTGTTTTTTTAATTTATTTTTAGGAGAAAATATTTAGGAGAAGTAAGATGGCAGCCCTGGAGGCCTTTGTTAGGCCCCCAACTGCCATGACAATTTTTAGGCCTCTTCACAGTTTTTTCCCTTGGGATGAGGGGAGCCTATTTTGCGCGCCGTATTTGCGCTGGAGTACGGCCCAATCCTCGCAGTCAATAACGGAAATTCCACAGTTCTCATAGAAAAAAGGTTTCCATGCTTTCCCCGCCGGCAAATACCCGGGGGGGGGGAAAAAATGCCCCTCACTTTATTTACGGCTGAAACCCGAAAAAAGATGTCTATGGGGCCCCGCGAGCTGCCCCCCCCCCCCGCCCCTGTTTTGCACGGCTCCCCGGCGTAATTGGGGGGGCGAAATCCGTCCCCGCAATTGCGCCGGCAATAAGCTGTGTGAACTTTGCCTTATGGTGTAGCAAGGTCAATTTGGAATTGGAAGGGGACAACCCTTCCTTCCCCCACCCCACACACACACACATACTGATGTTTTTAGATGCCCAAAGTTTAATGGCCTTAGATTAGCTTTTTCTCACGACAAAATTTAAAAATCCTTAAAAATTTTGAATATTTTAACTTTGCTGTAAAAGGTTTTTTTGGGCGCACTTTGCCAAAAAAAAAAATTTGGTTTGTTTTGGGGGCCCCCCAGTACATAGAACTGTACTAGAGTCCGCCAGAAGATAAAAAAAATTTTTTCTGTTTTTTCCGGAGGGGGCCTTTTTTTTCCGTGTAGAAAATCCTCGTGTAACTACAGTCGGATTTTCTTTTGTGGTCTAGGGGTCACTGGTACTCCGATTTTTCGAAAATTCTAATTCAAATTTGCCGAAAATCTGCCCAGAAACCATACGTGGTGGGGAAGGTTCAAGGGGGAGGGGGAAGGGGACAATCCCCCAACACCCCCACCCCCACCCCCCCACCACCCCCACACACCAACACACACACACACTTTTTGGCTTCATAGATACCATCTAAGTATCTAAGTGGCCGGGATAAAAGGGTTTTTTCCGGTTTTTCGGGCTGTGAAGGGCAGTGCCGGTGTAACTGACAGCCCACCCACCTGCTGGATGGGGTTTTAAATTCGGGATCCCTTCCCATACACCTCTCAACCAGAGGCGTAATTCAAGCTCTTTGGGCCCTAGTGCAAAGATGAAATGGGGCCCCAATTACCGCGCCATTACATTTCGGTGTCGTTTATGTGGCGGAGGGGTTTTGGGCCCCCCCAGGCTGCGGGCCCGGGAGCGATGCTACCTCGCACCCCCTTTCTATGCCCCTGCTCTCAACATAAAAATGAAGGTAAAATTAGGTAAAATGTTGGGGCAGGTTTTTACAAACACAATAATTTTAGGGGGTTTTTGCTCATGATTAAAACGGGTTTTTTATGTTGAAGACTGTGTTCTACACTAATCCAACATGTTATAAATTTAGGGCGACCTGTATGAAACTTGGCGGCAACAGTTCTAAATTGATTTTAAGGAGTGTATGAACCTGTCCTATGTGGGTTCATATATCTGGCATGTGGTACGCCTTGCATAATATAGATACATGGCTACTTTGGCATATACAGAAGTTTAGTGCCTTGCCTAGGTTTATGTGTAGGACTGTTATCTCATAAACAGGGCTAAAAACGGTTTTTTTTGTCCACAAATACAAAAAATAAATTAGCCCCGTTGAACATTTTGGGACATATTATAAGCCAGTGCTATGTTTAAATGTTTAAAACATATTTTACAGAAAAGGGGCCACTTGATAAAATTGTCGAAGTCTAAAAAATGTCTTTGTTGAAAATGGGCAACCCCAATCATGTCCAGAAACCCAAATAGGCTCATAAAACCCAAATCAGAGTCAACCAACCAATCCAAAGCTCATACCAACCAATCAAAACCCCTAGAACCAATCAGAGCCCATAGCAACCAATCGAGTCAACCAACCAATTGAAGCTTAAAAAACCAAATCAGAGCCATAAAACCCAAATCAGAGCCTTTACCAACCAATCAGAGCCTACCCAACCCACAGAGCTCTACCAACCAACAAACCCCATAGCAACCAATCAGAGCCTTTTACCAACCAATCAGAGCTCATAGAAACCAATAAAAACCCATAGAAACCCAATCAGACCCCTGAAAACCAATCGACCCATAAAACCAATCAGAGCTCATAAACCAATCAAACCCATAGAAACAATCAGAGTCACAACCAACCAAAAAAGGTTCATGAAACCCAAATCGAGCCATCAACCAAAAATTTAAAAGAGCCCATAGCAAATCAGAGTCCCACAACCTATAATGCTCATGGGAAACCAATCGGCCATAGAAAAACAATCAGACCCCTTTAGCACAATCAGACTCATAGCAACCAATCAAAAATCCAAACCAATCGAGCTCTGCAAACAACAGAGCCCATACAACCAATAGATAACCCAAAACCCCAATCAAGCTCATAGAAAACAAATCAGAGCTCAACCCAACCAATCAGAGCTCAATTTCTTTTTTCAGAGCCTGTTTGAATGAAAGCGAGCTTTGATTGGTTGCTATGGGAAAAAAAGAAAGTATTAGACTTAGACTTTTTTATACATAAGGCACCTAGGGCCAATGTATGAAACGGTTTTGGTCTAAAACTCACTTTTTTCCCCATAGAAACCTATGGGCAAAAAAAGTGAGTTTTAGACCAAAACTGTTTCATACATGTGGCCCTTCAGTGACCATGTTATACCCTAAATACCTACATTTAGATTATGGAATGTACTGTATGTACGGGGCTGCGCCAGTACGCTGTTGTCCTTTCAGCCCAACAACTGGCGTAGCCCTGTTCTCTCAATGTATAAGCAGGCGCACTCCAAAATTGTTGGCCCAGGTGACAATGTTATAGATTCGGCCTTTCTATTATAAACTAGGGGCCTCGATCATATGTTAATTGCCCATGTTATAAACTAACTGACTGTCATGGACCTGGCGCTTATGTTATAGACTTAAGGAGGCATTTATCAATACTATCACAGGATATTAGATGAAACAAATTGCAACAAATTACCCCACAGGCACACACACCTACAAGTCTTACAAATTAGATGTCAGATGTGGAATTCCCCTGTTATTAGGTATCAGTCGATATCAGGCAACTACACAACTTTGCTTTATCATCTCTTATGTAACAAACTTACAAACAAACACATATTTGGGTCTTTAAGGAAGACTCTGAGGTTATATTTTAAAGGAAAACTAAGTTAAGGTTACAGTGAATTGATACACTGATTGTGCAAGTTTGCCCACTGACAAAGACATGAACAGTCTACAGTTTTAAGGGAAGGCTAATTTTAACATTGAGAGAATAGCCGAAATAAAATCCATAAAATCACGTTTTATAAATTATATAAATTTATTTGCATTTTGCATCTGGCAAACAAGACTTAATACTTGGTGGCAAAACCCTTGTTGGCAAGCACAGCAGTCAGACGTTTTTTGTAGTTGATTTTGAGGTTTTTCGCACATGTCAGGAGGAATTTTGGTCCCCTCCTCTTTGCAGATCATCTCTAAATCAGTAAGCTTGGCTACTCTGAGCTTCAACTCCCTCCATAAGTTTTCTATGGGATTAAGGTCTGGAGACCGGCTAGGCCACTCCATGACCTTAATGTGGTTCTTGTGCTTCACTGTATACATGGCACAGGGTTCCTATCTTTGGAGTTCTATGAATCCCTGTGTCATGCTCCACCCACTGAGCTCCTGCTGTCCAAGTGGTTCTTATATTTTTCCAGGCGAGGTGAACCAATACAGTAACATGATACCCACTTGGAGCTTCCTATAGGGTTCAGTACAGCTTCTGTATATACATTATAACTTGCATCATAGCAATCAATAAGGTGATTAAATATGTATAAACAATAACTAAAAGTGCAGGTTTAGCAGAGTTCAGCAGTGACTGAGAGGATCAGCATTTCAGATTTAGCTCGGCTAGACGTGCATGCTAATGATACTGCAATATCAGGACAAGCCAAGTGGTTGTTAGACACAGTGGAGGGGGATAGGGAGAGCGGCGGGGAAACCAGAGTGGCAGACATTGCCCAGAGTGGCCAATCAGATGCCATGTCACTATAGTAGGCTGAAAACTGACCCATGGGCAGTTCCTTGTAGGAAAGCAACCCACATAAAGTTGCATAGGGCCAATTCCCCTTGGTCTCTTCATCCTTTTTGCTTTGGTTGAAGCTAAGAAAAGAAAATAATTTTTACACTTGAACCAGATCCCTGCACCCAGGCTGGGTGATACAAGGTATGATACAGATACGAGGGGTAGGGCTGCTGATGTGAGGGAGAATGTAACCAGGTGGGATTCTCCTGGAGGAAAATAAATAACCACTTTCAGTATACTAAATATTTCTTACAGTGTAATTATCATTTTATAGTCATCTAAATAGGTAAAAAAAAAATCTGTGTTGATAGGGTTGGTCTTTCAAATCTTCAGCTAACATTTAAATTGTCACTGTCTGCAGGCACCACTAGGGGTAGATCCTGAGCACTCTGAAGACAGATTTATTTCTGAGTGCTGTGATGTTTGTAGTGTGCTGTGGTGATTTATTTGTAAGGATGCCCATCATCTTAAAAGGCAGCACCTCACACTGGCTGTGCTGCAGGAGGCAACGTTTACAGCTAGAGAAATCCTGTTTGATTGCAGCTGCCATGGTCTTCTGCTCCGGGCCTGGTGTTATGGTCCTGCTGATTTCGCTTTTCGATGTAGGGTCTGGAATGTAAGTTGTAACAGTCTCCTCCCTGCTCCTCATATCCGTCACCTGGTCACCGACACACAGCATCCGCTCAGGCTGCTTCCTCTCCTTTTGAGTTTGTCACTGGAGTAATTCACTGCTCTAGCCAGGGGCAGGTAGACAAGAGGTGAAGCAGGGAACATTCCCCAATGTTATTGCTGGATTGTGTAAGAGAGCGGGTTCAACCTGTATGTATAATAAGGGAAATAGAAGACTTGCCTAAACGGGGACCAAGTGCCTCCCTTTCCTTTTTTCCTCCTTAACCAGGTATTCCATCGTTCCTGTATCCCCCCCCCCCCCACTACTCCCATGCTCCAGGTTAGTCTCTGTACTTGCTGCCCCCTTACACCTGGTGCCTCACTAACCTTCATTCCATCCCACCACATATGCACCAGGTGCCTCCCTGTTCTTGGAGCCCTTCCTGTCCTTGTAGCTGCCCTGCACCAGGTAAATCCCTGTTATCGGAGACCTCCTTTCACCAGATGCCCCTTGCCCTTGCTGCCTGCCTGCACCAGGTGAATCATGATCCCTGCTGCCATCCTGCACAAGGAGCCCTTCTGGTCTTGCTGTTCCCCTGTACCAAGTGCATACCAGTTCATACTGTCCCCCTGTACCTGGTGCATTCCTGTTATTTTGTCTCCCTGTACCAGGTGCATACCAGTTCTTGCTGTCACCCTGTACCAAGTGCATCCCTGTTCTTGCTGTCCCTCTGTACCAGGTGCATCCCTGTTCTTTTGTCCCCCTGTACCAAGTGCATTCCTGTTATTGCTATCTCCTTGCACCAGGTGTATCACTATATGTGCTCCCATGTATCAGATGCCCCCCCCCCCCAATCTTTCAGCGCCCTATATGAGGTGCCTTCCTGTTCTTGCTGTCCCTCTGTACCAGGTGCCCCCTCTTTTCTTGTTGCCCTCCTATACCAGGTGCTATAATACCATCATACAGTGCACATATAATATACAAAATAAATGTCACATGGCATTTAAAAATACCACCCTAAAATGGTCACATAATATACCAAATAAATGTCACCATAATACCACCATGCAGTGCCCACGTAATACAGTCATATAGCAAACATATTGCTTATTTACAGTACCTACATAACAAGTGAAATAAATCCAGCATAAATTATACCCCCATACAGTACTCATGTAAAACTATCATAACATACCCACATAATATGTCAAATAAACAACACATAAGTGGATAAATAATACTACCATACAGTGCTCACATATTACTTCTATAGAGTGCCCAGTGGTATAATTATGTACCGGGTTAGTCATAGAAAACAGTCAAGGAGTAAAGGCGATACCTTTTATGTTTATGGGAGTTATTTTCAGTTGTAGTTTAAGAGGTTTTAGAAAACGAAAAACTACTCAAAATGTGTTTAGTGGAGACATAGCCTTAGAATCTGAGTATATTTGATGGCAAGTTTTCAAGACTACTAGCTTTCTTCATCAGACATAATGTTATACAAGAAATTGGACATTCACAGACTTTTTATACACATTAGCCAGGAGTCTTACAAGGATCTCAAAATCTCTAAAATAATAACAAAATCCAATAAAAGCAGAGAAGTTATTTACGACAGATCTGAAATAATCTGCAAATTTATGACGTGCAACAGGAGGATCATTAGCTCTTGCTTTTATCTGTTTGCTGTCAGGTGGGGAATTGTGACCTCCACAGCCCACACGTAGTGTGACATGAAGCTGGCATGGGTATTCATTTCGTATTACAAAGTTTGACGTTTTTGCATACAGTGCTCACATAAAACTTCTATACAATGCCTATATAACAGGCCAAAGAATTCAAATGGTGTGTGAAGAATACCCCCATTCAGTGCTGACATAGTACTTCAATACAGTGCCTACATAGTAGGCCAAATCACACGGTGTACAAATGACAAAAATGACGCTGTGACAAATCACAGTGCCTCCATAATAGATCAGATAAATCACGTAGCATATACAGTCATATGAAAAAGTTTGGGCACCCCTATTAATCTAAATCATTTTTAGTTCTAAATATTTGGGTGTTTGCAACAGCCAATTCAATTTGATATATCTAATAACTAATATTGCACATTTTGTGTTAGTTCAATAAACCTCTTATCAATACGGAAATATTACTGTGTCCATCAGTTATTAGATATAACAAATAGAAATGGCTGTTGCAAACACCCAAATATTTTGAACTAAAAATTATTAAGATTAATAGGGGTGCCCAAACTTTTTCATATGACTGTAAATAGTGCCTTAAAGGGGTTTTATCATTTCATTAAATGGTCTTCAGAATAAGGGGACAGTGAAAAGAAGCAACTTTGCAATTGGATGTCATTAGCAAAGCTGTCTTGTTATCACAGTATTCCTTATCTTCTGTTTCTGTTTACACTGATATCCAGTGCTGGTCGGATCACTCCTCTTTGCATTTCACTAGCTGAGAGCTCATTTACATTCTGTTCGCCCGGTCGAATTCACAGGAGAGAGCAGTCTCTCACTCAGAGTAAGGGACCGGCACATTTTCACCTGCACACAGCCAGAAGAAACAGAATTACACTGAAGGGCTTACACAATCAGGAAACAGCACAATTGTGTGTCGATCCCTGCCTGACTCAGAGTTAGGGGCTATAGCATTTTCTCTCTCCACACCCAGCAGAAACAGACTGCAGCAGATTCTATAATGAGAAAACATAACAGTTTTGTCGCCGGTGCCTAAACTCTCCTGCAATAAAGGGAGATCTGTTCTTAGAGCTGGATTCAACTGTAACACATCTCCAGCTGTGAGAGGAGAGATCAGTGCTGAGTCTAGATTGAATGCAGCCTGTTGTATGTATACAGCAGACTGCATAGGGAGAGACACAGTGACATGTGGACTCAGAGATGGGGGGGGAGTCTCGGGAGTCAGCATGAACAGTGAAGGGGGGATGATGTCACCCAGCTGGGAGGGGACGACACGCCCCTGCATTCCGTAGATTTGAGAAAGTCCGAGAGCAGTGTGAAATCAGGACGAAACTAAGGAAGCGATACATCCCCTTTAAGTCTGTTCCTGTTAGTCCGTGTACCATACCTGTTACCATACCTGTCCCTTGAACACAAACCTTTGCCACCTGTCCTGACCTTGCTGCCTGTCCTCGACTATGAGTTTGCTTCACGATTCCGTACCACGCCACACCCCAGCTGCCACCACAAGCAAGTCATGTCAGGTTTAGTGACCTGGTAGTGTTCTGCCGCAGAAAGCCCAACCTACCTTGCAGCGGGCTCTCGTGAAAAACCGGACCTACTTAGACTCCGCTCCCTGCCGTGGCTTACGCCATCGCTTCTTTTGGTCCAGTGGATCCACATCTCAGGCCTGACGTTACGGTATTGCAGGGTTAGATTTTAAACAAAATAGCCAAGTTCTGAACAGAGCACTGCTCAATCCATCATCCGTATATGGAAGGAGAATGGCGCGACTGCTAACCTACCAAAACCTGGCCGTTCACCTAAACTGACAGCCCAGACAAGGAGAGCAATAAGGAGAGAGGCAGCCAGAGGCCCTGGATCACTGTGGAGGAGCTGCAGAGATCTACAGCTAAGGGGGGAGAATCTGTTCACAGAACGACTATTAGTCGTGTCCTCCAGAAATCTGGACTTTATGGAAGAGCGGCTTTTTGAAATCCATAAGAAATCCAGTTTGTAGAAAACTCTGTAGGGGACATGGCAAGAATGTGGAAGAAGGGGCTGAACTCAGATGAGACCTAAATTTTAAACGCCATGTATGAACGGGGCTCTACATTGCCCTGTATGTATGACCTGCAGAAGAAAGACCAGGGTAAAGGTGGTGCATGAGCCAGCACTTTGTGGTATTAGCTCCTAACTGCCACTCTATGTATGACCTGCAGGGAAACAGACCAGGGGTAAAGTGGGCCTGAGCCTGACTTGTGGTATATTGGCTCTACACTGCACCTGTATGTATGACCTTGCAGGAGGAACAGACCAGGGTAAGGTGGTGTCCTGTGCCAGACTTGTGGTATTGGTCTACACTGCCTGTATGTCATGGACCTGCAGAAGACAGCCAGACCAGGGTAATGGTGGTGCATTCGAGCCAGACTTGTGGTATTGGCTCTACACTGCCCTGTATGTATCGTCCATGCAGAAGAACAGCAGACAGGGTAAAGGTGGTGCCTGTGCCCAGACTTGTGGTATTGGCTCTACACTGCCCTGTATGTATTACGGCAGAAGAAAACAGACCAGGGTAAAGGTGGTGCGCTTGCAGCCTCGGGACTTGTAGGTATGGCTCTACACTGTCCATGTATCGTATGAGCTGAGAAGAACAGCCAGACAGGGTAAAGGTGGTGCCTGAGCCAGACTTGTGGTATTGGCTTACACTGCCCTGTATGGTATGACCTGAATGTGGAACAGACCAGCGTATAGGTGTTGCCTAGAGACAGACTTCGGTGGTATTGGCTCTACCACTGCCCTGTATAGTATGACCGCAGTAAGAACAGCTAGACCAGGTAAAGGTGGTGCCTGAGCAGACTTGTGGTATTGGCTCTACATGCCTGTATGTATGACCTGCAGAAGAAAAACAGTCAGACCAGGGTTATAAAGGTGGTGTCTGAGCCAGACTTGTGGTATTGTCTACACTGCCCTGTATGTATGACCTAATCAGAAGAACAGCAGACCAGGGTAAAGGTGGTGCCTGAGCCAGAACTTGTGGTATTGGCTCTACACCTGCCCATGTATGTATGATGCAGAAGAAGCAGACCAGGGTAAAAGGTGGTGCCTGAGCCAGTAACTTTGTGGTCATTGGCTTCTCACTTGCCCTGTAGTTTGACCTGCAAGAAGAACAGCCAGACAGGGTAAAGGTGGTGCCTTGTGCCAGTCTTGATGTATTGGCTCTACACTGCCCTGTATGTATGACCTGCAGAAGAACTCAGCCAGTCCAGGGTAAAGATGGTGCCTGAGCACAGTCTTGGGGTATTGGCTCTACACTGGCCTGTATGTATGAACTGCAGAAGAACAGCAGACCTGTGGTAAAGGCCTGCAGCCAGACTGTGGTATTGGCTCTACACTGCCCTGTACTGATTGTCCTGCAGAGGAAAACAGACCAGGGTAAGGTGCGTGCCTGTGCTGACTTGTGGTATTCGGTCTACACTGCAGTGTATGTATGACTTGCGAGGATCAGACCAGGGTAAAGGTGGTGCCTGTGCAAGGACTTGTGGTATTGGCTCTAACACTGCCCCTGTATGTATGACCTGCAAGAAGGAACAGCCGACCAGGGTTAAAAGGGTGGGGTTGCCTGAGCCAGATTGTGGGTATTGGCTCTACACTGACACGGTTTGTATGACCTGCCAGAAGAACGACACAGGGTAAAAGGTGGTGCCTGAGCCAAGATTGTGGTATTGGCACTTTACATGCCTGTATGTATGACCTGGCAGCAAGAACAGATAGACAAGGGTAAAGGTGGTGCATACAGCCAGACTTGTGGTTTTTGGCCTCTACATGCCCTGTATGTATGAATGCAGCAAGAAACAGTCAGACCAGGGTAAAATTTGGTGCTGAGCCAGACTTGTGGTATTGGCTCTACAATGGCCCTGTATGTTGACATGCAGAAGAACAGACCAGGGTTAAGGTGGTTGCATGAGCCAGACTTGTGGGTCATTGGTGCTTCACTGCCGTGTTTGTATGACCTGCAGAAGTACAGCCTGACCAGGGTAAAGGTGGTGAAATGAGCCAGCAGACTTGTGGGAATTGGCTTACACTGGCCCTGTATTTATGTCCTGCAGAAGTACAGACCAGGGTTAAAGGTGGTGCCTGCGCCAAGACTTGTGTTATTGGCTTACAATGCCATGTATGTTATGACCTGCAGAAGATCAGAACAAACCAGGGTAAAGGTGGTGCTGAGCCTGACTGGTGGATTGGCTCTTACACTTACCCTGTATGTATGACATGCAGATAGAAAGCCAGAGGTATAGGTGGTGCCTGAGCCAGACTTGTGGTATTGGGCTCTACACTGCCTGTATGTATGACCTGCAGAGAACAGCCAGGATCAGGCTAAAGGTGGTGCTGAGCCAGACTTGTGGTTTTGGCTCTACACTGCACTGTATGTATGACCTGCAGAAGGAAAGACCAGGTAAAGGTGGTGCCTGAGTCAGACTTGTGGTATTACCTCTACACTGCCTGTATGATGACTCCAGGAGTGAACAGCCAGACAGGGTAATGTGGTGCTCTGGAGCATGATCTTGTGGTATTGGCTCATACCTACTGCCTGTATTGTATGAACTGCTGGAGAACTAGCCAGATAGGGTAAGGTGGTGCCTGAGCTCCAGACTTGTGAGTATTGTCTCTACACTGCCCTGTATGTTATGACCTGCTGAAGATACAGCAGACCAGGTGTATTAAGTGGTGCATGAGCCAGACTTGTGGTATTGGTCTACATGCCCTGTATGTCTGACTGCAGAAGAAAGACCAGGGTAAAGGTGATGCTGAGCAGACTTGTGGCATTGGCTCATACACTGCCTGTAGTATGACCTGCAGAAGAACAGCCAGAACAGGGTAGAAAGGTGGTGCACCTGAGCCAGATTGTGGTATTGGCTATACACTGCCCTGTATGTTATGACCTGCAGAGGAACAGACCAGGGTAATGGTGGTGCCTGAGCCAGACTTGTGGTATTGGTCTACACTGCCTGTAAGTATGACCTGAGAAGAACAGACCCAGGGTAAAGCGTGGTGCATGAGCCAAGACTTGTGGCATTGGATCTACACTGCCTGTATGTATGTCTGCAGAAGAAAGCCAGACCAGGGTAATGGTGGTGCCTGAGGCCAGACTTGTGGTATTGGCCTACACTGCCCTGTTGTATGACCTGCAGAAGAACAGCAGCACCAGGGGTAAAGTTGGTGCCTGAGCCAGAATTGTGGTATTGGTCTACATGCCCTGTATGTATGACCTGTAGGAGAACAGCCAGAACAGGGTAAAGGTGGTGCCTGAGACCAGACTTGTGGTATTGGCACCTAGACTGCCCCTGTATGTATGACTGCAAGAAGAACAGCCAGACAGGGATAAAGGTGGCTGCCTGAGCCACATTTGTAGGTTTTGGCTCTACACTGCCTGTATGTAGGACCCTGCATATGAAAGACCAGGGTAAAGGTGGTGCCTGAGCACAGACTTGTGGAATTGGCTCTTTGACACTGCCCTGTTTTGTATGACTCGCCAGTGGTAACTGAACAGGGGTAAGGTGGTGCCTGAGCCAGACTTGTGGAATTGGCTTACACTGCCCTGTATGTATGACCTGAGCGAGAAACAGCCAGACCAGGGTACAAGGTGGTGCCATGAGCCAGGACTTGATGGTATTGGCTCTTACACTGCCCGGTATGTATGACCTGCAGTAGATACAGACCCAGGGAAATGGTGGTGTCTGAGCAAGACTTGTGGTATTCGGCACTACATGCACCTGTATGTATGACCTGCAGAAGAAAGTCAGACTCAGGGTAAGGTGGTGCCTGAGCAGAATTGTGGTATTGTTACACTGCCCTGTATGTATGTCCTGCAGAAGATCAGACCAGGATAAAAGGGGTTGCCTGAGCCAGACTTGTGGTATTGGCTATTCACTGCACCTGGATGATGACCTGTAGGAGAACAGCCACGACCAGGGTAATGGATGGTTGCCTGAGCAGACTTGTGGTATTGGGCTCTACGCTGCCCTTATGTTTGACCTGCAAGAAGAACAGCCAGACCAGTGGTAAAGGTGGTGCCTGAGCCAGACCTGTGGTATTGGCTATACTCTGCCTGTATGTTTGATCTGCAGAAGAACAGCCAGACAGGGTAAAGGTGGTGCACTGAGCCAGACTTTTGGCATTGGCATCTACCACTGTCCTGTATGTAATGACCTGCAGTGGAACTGCAGGGTTAAGGATGGTGCCTGAGCCAGTGAAACCTGGTCGGGGCAGCATCATGCTGGGGGAGGCTTTACTTCAGCAGAGGCTGGGAAGCTGCCCAGAGCTGATGGGAAGTTGGATGGTGCTAAATACAGGGCGATCCTGGAGGAAAACCTGTTTGCATCCGTCAACACAACAAGTATTTCAGGTCAGAATGCACAAGGATAGTACTATTACTGGTCTAAAACCAAAAGTAAATCATTCCAATTCATAGTAGTTCATACAACACGTATTTTTGGTTGTCAGTTTTCCTCTGTAAATAAATACCTGTTCATACCTTTCTATTGTATTGATTGTGTTCCACGTGAAAAACGCATGGAAATGTATTATTAATGTCAATAGGGATGGCTCAAAACATTGTTTAAAATTTGATTGAAACATTTGTATGTGGATCACCCCCGGACTGCCAGGGGATGCCTCCAGACCTCCTAGGATCACCCCCGGACTGCCAAGCGATGCCTCCAGACCTCCTAGGGTCACCCCCGGACTGCCAGGGGATGCCTCCAGACCGCTCTGGAGTGTCCGGGAATCCCCCCAATTGATTGCCGTCTTAAACCGCATGCTTCCCACAGCCCATATGTCTTGCAGGCCTGGGATATACCCTTGTCCTATTTTCCTTTGCCTTAACTGTAGTTCAAGAATTCTATCCATGAACCAGGAAGCCCTGTATGAACAGTGCTTTAGAGCCGATTCATTGCATCGAAATATTGAACCATGTAAAGGTCAAAAACTTTTCAGAACAGCGCAGGATCTGTAGCGAATGAAGTTGTGATAAAGTTTAGGAAATGAATGTGACACTACATGAGCAATGAGTTATTTACAGAGGAAAAGTTCACAGTGACAGCAGGAAACCCTCCATGGTGGAAGACATGAGAGGAAGGAAGGATTTGCTGTGATCCCATGTCCTGCGCCCTCCTCTCCCCGCTCACTGTGTGTAACAAAAGCCTGACTCCCTTTAATTAACAGAGTATTTGTGGTGCAGGGGGGGCCCGGGGGGGGGGACAGGACAGTGACCGGGGGGGAGGGGGGAGGTCGGGGGGACAGGGCAGTGACAGGTGGGCAGGGGGGACAGGGCAGTGACCGGCGGGCAGGGGGGAGGTCGGGGGGACAGGGAAAAGACCCGGGGGGCAAGGGGGGGTGGGGGACAGGGCAGAGACCGGCAGGCAGGGGGAGGTCGGGGGGGGCAGGGCCGAGTGACAGGTGGGCAGGGGGGACAGGACAGTGACCGGCGGGCAGGGGGGAGGTCGGGGGGACAGGGCAGAGACCCGGGAGGGGGGGAGGCCGAGCAATTTTTGCAGTGGGAGCATCACACTGGTGCCTAGGGTTATTCTTTCCCGTTTTGGATAACTAGCAGAAAATAGGGGGAAAGCACAAAATTACACAATTTACAAACGTGAGAATGTAAGGGGCAGATAATAAGATACATGAGGGCTCCCATATGGAAGACAGAGAAGTAGCATGTAGCAAGCAGGGGATACACTGGGGAGAGAGCTGCATCCAAGCAGCCCCATAGTGCTGTATATAAACCCAGTGCAGGGACTGACTGAGCAAATTGCACCTAAAAATAGATGGCATGAAATGCACCAAATTTAATATGCATTGTAGACCAGCTTGCTGTAACGGGAGCAACATCCGGCACCAAAATATTGGTCTAAGTGTGGATCAGATAAGAAAAGGTGTGACAAAGAAAGTGTGTAATCAGCAGCAGCAAATTTATAGTCATATGCACCATTTTAATGAATTTCATGTAATTTTGTTAATTTATAAATTCATGATTCTGGAGGTCAGTTTATCCACTTATGTGAGAATTTTAGCTTTGGACCTAGAGGCTGGATATATCTGGCCAGTGGGAGTGTGACCACAATGCAAAAATAAGACCACCTTACAGTGCTCACATAAAAACTTTTGTACGGCCTATATAAAATTTTCCCAATGAACAGTTTTAAACAGAGGGAACGTCAAGCTCTGGGGCCCTAGTGCAAAATCTATAAGCGGGCCCCCACCTACCATGTGCCGTTTATTATACTGGTACCTTCATATGTGGCAGAGGGGCTTTTGGGCCCGGTAGCGGCTGCTAACTCTGCACCCACTATAGTTACGCCCCTGGTACATAGTGTGTAATACCACTATACAGTACTCACATAATACTTCTATATAGTACCTATATTATATACCAAAGTAATACCACATAATGTATAAATAATACCACCATAAAGTGCTCACATAATACTTCTGTACAGTGCCTATATAATATACCAAATGAACACCACATAATTTGTAAATAATATCGCCATAAAGTGCTCACATAATACTTCTATGTAGTACCTATATTATATACCAAATGAACACCACATAATGTATAAATAATAGCATAGTTGCCAACTCTTGAAAATGAAAAAGCAGGAGAATCTTGTGGGGGGGGGGCGCGCGTACCCGCGCCGGGAAAAAAATTTGCATGAACAAACCCCCCTCTTGTCGGTAGCCACGCCCCTTAAAAAAAGCCCCCCCCCAAACTCCACCAAAACCCCAAAAACCGTTTTTGGAAAAAAGGGCCAGGAAAGATGCCCTTTTTAACCAGGTAGTAGCCCCCCAAATAACCGGTAGTGCCCCTTCCCGGGCGGGAAAGGGGCCCCCTTTTTACCCAAGTAATGCCCCCTTCTTTTAAGCCAGGAAAGGAGCCAAATTTGTAGCCGGGGTGGGGGTCCCCCCCTTTGTTACCCAGGTGGGCCCCCCCCTTTTGTTACCAGGTATTTGCCCCCCCCCTTTTTTACCCCGGGGGTGGGTGCCCCCATTTTTTAGCCGGGAAAAGGGCCCCCATTTTTACCCCAAGAAAGTGCCCCCATTTTTTGCCCAGGAAGTCCCCCCCATTGTTAGCCGGGTTTTTTGCCCCTTTTAGTTGCCTGGTAGTGCCCCCCACTGTTGCCAGGTAGTGCCCCCCATCTTTTTACCCCGGTATCCCCCCATCTTTTTACCCAGGTAGTGCCCCCCTCTTTTGCCTGGTTGTGCCCCATCTTTTGCCAGGTATGCCCCCCCCCTTTTTAGCCAGGTATTTGCCCCCATTTTTAAGCCGGGTAGTGCCCCCATTGTTAGCCGGGTAGTGCCCCCTTTGTTTGCCAGGTATCCCCCCCAATTGTTTGCCAAGGGTAGGGGCCCCCATTTTTTCCAGTTGGCCCCCCAGGGTTAGCCAGGTAGTGCCCCCCCTTTTTTAGTCAGGTAGTGCCCCCATCTGAACCCCGGGTTTAGTCCCCCCAAACTTTTAAGGCCAGGTAGTCCCCCCCATTGTTCCCAAGGTTTAGTCCCCCATTTTTTGGCCCAGGCGGGTTGCCCCCCATTTACCCCAAAGGGTAGGGGGCCCCCAATTTTTGGGCCAGGTAGTGCCCCCTTTTTTGCCGGTATTTCCCCCTTGTTGCCGGGGTAGTGCCCCCTCTTTTGCCAGGAAATGCCCCATCGGGTTAGCCAGAAAAGGCCCCCATCTGTTAGCCGGGGTAGGGGGCCCCCATCGGGTTAGCCGGGTAGTCCCCCCATCTTTTTAGCCAGGTAGGGGCCCCCCCATCTGTTTACCCGGGGTTATCCCCCCACTGTTAGCCGGGTTTTTTTGCCCCCCGTAGCCAGGTAGAGCCAAATTTGTACCCAGGTAGGTCCCCCCCCTTTTTGTTAGCCGGGGTTAGGTCCCCCCCCTTTTTTAAGCCAGGTAGGGGCCCCCATTTTTTAAGCCAGGTAGGTGCCCCCATTGTTAGCCAGGTAGGTGCCCCCCCCATTGTTTACCCAAAGTATTTGCCCCCTTTTGTTAGCCAGGTAGTCCCCCCAAATTTTAGCCAGGAAAGTGCCCCCATTGGTTGCCAGGTAGTCCCCCCCTCTGTTGCCATGTATTTCCCCCCAAATCTGTTAGCCGGGTAGTCCCCCCCAACCTGTTAGCCAGGTAGTCCCCCCCTTCTGTTGCCAGTAGTGCCCCATCGTTACCCAGGTATCCCCCCAAACATTTAGCCGGGTAGTCCCCCCCATTTTTTACCCAGGTAGTCCCCCATTGTTAGCCAGGTATCCCCCCATTGTTTCCAGGTTTTTCCCCCTTTTTGTTTGCCAGGTAGTGCCCCCATTTTTTCCAGGAAAAAAAGTGCCCCCATCTTAGCCAGGTATTTTCCCCCACCCTTTAAAGTCAAAAAATTGCCCCCACTGTTAGCCATTTATTGCCCCCATCGTTAGCCAGGTATTCCCCCCCATTTTTTCCAGGTAGTGCCCCCATTGTTGCCGGGTTGGGCCCCCCCAATTGTTCCCGGTATTTGCCCCCTTTGCTCCCCAAGGTAGTGCCCCATTTGTTGCCAGGTAGTCCCCCCAATTGTTGCCAGGTAGTCCCCCCTCTGTTTGCCGGGGTAGTCCCCCACCCTGTTTACCCCCCGGGGGTAGTCCCCCCAAACTGTTACCCAGGTAGTGCCCCCATCTTTTAAAGCCAGGTATTGCCCCCAAAAATTTCTGTTAGCCAGGGTTGCCCCCCATCGGGTTAGCCGGGTAGTCCCCCACCCGTTGGGCCGGGGAAAGTGCCCCCCTGAAGCCAGGTAGACCCAAAAATTTGTACCAGGTAGGTGCCCCCCTTTTTGTTAGCCAGGTAGGTGCCCCCCTTTTTTAAACCCGGGTAGGCCCCCCCAAATTTTTTACCAGGTGGGGTGCCCCCATTTTTTAGCCGGGTAGTTGCCCCCCTTTGGAAAGCCAGGGAGGGCCCCCAATGTTAGCCAAAAAATTCCCCCCAAATTGTTAGCCCGGTTATTTCCCCCATTGTTAGCCAGGTATTCCCCCCCTTTGGTTGCCAGGTAGTCCCCCCCCGTTGCCGGGTTAGATGCCCCTCTGTTGCCAGGTAGGGCCCCCATCTGTTAGCCGGGAAAGGGTTCCCCCATCTTTTACCCCGGGAAGTGCCCCCATCTTTTGGGCCCATTTTAGTCCCCCTTTTTTTTGCCGGGTAGGCCCCCTCGTTCCCAATTTATTCCCCCCATCGGGTTAGCCAGGTAGTGCCCCCTCTGTTGCCAGGTAGGGGCCCCCTTTGTTGCCGGGTTGTGCCCCCTTTTTTCCGGGTAGTCCCCCCAAAACGTTAGCCAGGTAGTGCCCCCACTGTTACCGGGTTTTTTTGCCCCCCTTTTCCCGGGAAAGGCCCCCTTTTTTTTGCCGGGTTAGTGCCCCCATTTTTTGCCGGGTTTTTAGTCCCCCCCATTTTTCCCCGGGTGATGCCCCCCAAAATTGGGTTCCCCCCAGGAATTTGGGCCCTCCTGTTAGCCAGGTAGTGCCCCCTAAAGCTAATAAAAATAAAATAATAAAAACCCCCACAAAAACCTTTAAACCAAAGGCCCGGGAAAGCGCGGGCCGGGCTCCCGACCCCGATTCTCCTCAGGGGGGCGAAAGGGGAAGTGAGAGCACCCCCGCGCGCCCACTCCCCTTTTAAACCGCGCGCCCCTTCCCCCCCTCGCCGTTGACACTGTATGTAGGGCCCCCACCCCACCGGGGGGCCGAAACATACGGGGAGAGAGGGGGGAGGGAGCGATCCCTCCTGCCTCCCCCCGAAACAGTGAGACCGCGGGCGGTGAGCGGGGGGGGGGCCTGGGGCCCGGGGGGGCTGCACCCCCCTTTGGGGAGCGTTCCCCCGGCGCAAGAGTAGCGCCCCCAGCGCACCTTTCGCCGCGGAAATTTTTTAAAAGGCCCCCCCGCCCCCCTGCAGGCGGGGAGGAATCCCCAACCCTCCCCCGGGGGGGCCGGGGGGGAAAAACCCCAAATAGCGGTACCCCCCCCGCCAAAAACGGGGGGGGTTGGCATAAAAGGGGAAACCCCCCCCCCAAAAAAACGGGGGGGAATTTTTGGCAAAATAGGGAATAATAGCACCTTACAGTGCTCACATAATACTTCTGTACAGGGCTATTTAAATACCAAAAAAACCCCCAACAACTTTAACTTTATAAATAAAATTTGGCCACAAACGGCCATTTAACTGCTCACATAATACTAGTAATAAAAATAACCTTAAAAATAACCAAATGAACATACATGGGGTATAAAAAACCAACAAAAAACAGTACCCAAAAATACTTCTATAAAGAAACCTATATTATATCCCCAAATTTGAACCCCACAGGGTTTTAAAAAATAAACCCCCATAAAGCTAAGGGTTTTATGGATAAAAACCCACATACAGTGTTTCCATAATACTTTTTTAAAAAGTACCTACATAATATACAAACTATATGCCATATACAGTGCTGTTATAATACAGTACTTCTTTTACTTTCCCTTTTTGTAAAAATCTAATAAATCCCAAACACTTTGGTAAAAGGGTCTCCTTGAGGAGAGCACCAGTTAAGGCGTGTAGAGTTAGGTTGCCTTTTAGCCCTTTACTTAGCATCTGCATATTACAAGGCATTATGGGAAAGGAGCTGGGAAGCTCACTGCGCCCTCTACTGGATGTAACAAATCCT
Organism: Phyllomedusa bahiana; assembly: GCA_025379985.1. Taxonomy (NCBI): domain Eukaryota; kingdom Metazoa; phylum Chordata; class Amphibia; order Anura; family Hylidae; genus Phyllomedusa; species Phyllomedusa bahiana. Next base: position 32,933 of record JAODAL010011107.1, on the reverse strand, counting down.
CAAGTTACTTCTGATTCACTGAATCTCTGATCAAGTAAATTGAGGATTTGTTACATCCAATAGAGGGCGCAGTGAGCTTTCCAGCTCCTCTCCCATAATGCCTTTTGATACACATAGTACAAATAATTTCACCATATAATATATAGGAAACATAACTGTTGGCCCTGCACAGGAAAAGCATTAGGTCAGGTTTTTCTGCTGGATTCATTTCATGTTTTGGATATTGATATTTTAAATCTCTTGATGGAATAAAAATTTGCTATTTTAACCTAATTTTTTTTGGTGCTGGTCCAACATTTATTTTTCCTATATGTTGCATTTTCCTGACGATTAGGAGAATCATTGGATGCCTGAACCATTTGGTGAGCTGGTCAGTGTTTTTCGTTTTTTGTAATATCAGCATATAGTTCTCACATATGACTCCTATACAGAGCTTATATAATATATAACATAAATGCCACATACTGCATAAATAATATCACCATACAGTTCTCATATAATACTTCTATACAGTACATATATGATAAGCACCACATACAGTATAAATAATACCACCAGTCCCAGCACAAGTATATATGGCAATAACAGGTATATCTGCAAATGGAGCCCCTCTTTACTGCTGAAATATGCCTCAATTGAAACGATTGCAGACATCATGACTTTGGTGCAAAAACAATATATATTTATTAAATAATAAACATATTCCATCAAGTGAAAAAGCTTTTTTAAAGGGAACCTGTCACATAGGTTATGCTCCCTTGCTGAGGACCGTACAAGCCAGTGTCAGACCTGCTGTTTCCAGCGCTGTGTCCCTTATTCTGTAAGATGCTTGAGTTTTAGAGCATTTAATGCTGACATCTTATTCATAAGCAAGTGTTAGCCCCACCCACCAAATGCCATCCCCGCCCAAATAAATACTTGCGATCAATAGTTCTCCTCTAAAATGCCAAAGTCATGAAATTTTTTACTCCAATATTTTACTTCATTTCACAGTCCTGGATGGAGTAGCATTCTGACAAGCAACACATTCATTGGTGGCAAGTATGTAACAAGGGGCTGATGTGTGTCCTCTTGCCCAGTAGATGGCACCAAAACACAGACGGTGAAGGTGGCTGGTAAAGGAATTTACCAGAGAGAAGGCAGTTGGAGAGGCAGAGGCAGTTGGAGAGACAGAAGCAGTTGGAAAGACAGAGGCAGTTGAAGAGACAGAGTGACAGGAAGGGAAGAGGACAGGCATGGATGGAGAGGGAGTCTCCCGTCCCACAGATGAGCCACCGAAAAGAGACCCTTATGCCACATAAGGACTGAACCATTGTTCTGTCATAAGAGCTATCCGAATACATTTATGTGATTGTTACTCTGTTCTGTTGTGCTAATATACAATAAAGAAGAGTAAAAGATAGAGAAACTGTTTGTTCGGCAAACACAATTTTACAAGTATTTAACAAAAATTTTCATTTGATGGAATATGTTGATTATTTAATAAATATATAGGGCCTCATGTTTTGAAAATTTTTTTAGCAAGAAAATTTAAACCCCCCCTTTCCTTCATTTTAGTGCTCTGAAAATTTTTAAAGTGGAGTCCTGAAATAATTTTTTGCCCCCGAAGCCGTTCACCCGGCTTATTTGGGGGCCCGTATTTAATGGACGTAATTACGTCCGCAAAATACGTTCCTGAAAATACTTTTTTCCAAATAATGAACAATTGAATTAACTTTTGTTTCCCAAATTAAAAAAACCCTGGGCTTCACCGAGGTTTTTTTTTTTCGCGACGAAATTTGGGCGGGGGGTAAAAACGTCCGAAAAAAATTACAAACCCGGAAAAAAATAAAGGGTCCCCTTTCAAAATTGAGAGGGTTTTTCGCAAAACTTTAAACCCCCTTTGAAAAGAAGGGAATTTTAATTTACGACGCGAAAAACCGCCCACTTTGTGACACGTATTTGAAACTTTTTCGGAACGTATTTGGGGACGAAATATACCCCCCAAAAAAAGCCGTTTGAACAAAGCCTAATCTTTTAAATTTAAAAGGGCAAAAATAATACCACCCTTTACAATACATATAAAAACTTTTTCAGGCCCTAAATAAAAATTTTTTTTGTCTATGGGGAGAGGGGGCCTGTTAGCCTAAGTTGAGAGTTAACCTCACCCCGGACTCATCCCCCTCCCGGGCACAGGGGTTTTCCCCCCCGTCCCCGGGCAAAAACTTCACTGGGTGTTTTTTACCTGAAAAACACCACAACGTTTCGGGGTAAAACTCACTTTGGTTTGGGGAAATGGGAAAATTTCTGCAATTTTTTCTTTTCTGCCCACTTCGGGCAGCCAAAAGAGTAGCTAAAGGGGGTTCCCTTTTTAAAAGCCCTTTTTCAGGTTTTAACCCCTTTTTAAAAGGGGTTTTCCTCCCCTTTTAGATTTTGTTTGGCACATCTTTGGGAAAATTTGCCAAAGAAAGTCTGATAGATGCGGGTCCCATCAATGGCACCGGCACCTATCGTGGAACGGCCCCAAAAATGTCAGCTCAGCAACCCCATTTCGGGCGCAAAACTCCCCCCTTTCCCTTTCTATGGGGTTTCCCCGGAAGAAACAGGGGGAGCGGGGGGGGTTTCAAAATTTTAAAAAACCCCATAGAACAAAATTGGAGGAAGGTGCAAGAACACCCAGCCCTTTTTTGGGGTTGACATTTTTTGGGGGCCCATTCCCGATATAAATGCAGGAAGAAAAACCAGCTCCAAATTAAAGGCCTCAAAAAATGTTTTGAAAAAAAATTTTTTAAATACAAGTTTTTAAAATTTGGCCAATTTAAATTTAAATCTCATTTCATATAGCTCCTTAAGGCGGAAACATAACACCCCTGCCCGCGTTTCAGATGCAAAAAAAGGTCCTTGTTTCTTTAGCATGCTATGAGGGGCCCAATGGGCAAAAAAATTTTTTAAAAAAAAAGCTGCAGGGTAAAAATAACCCAAAATTAATTACATAAATTCCAAGGGTGATCCCCCTAGATTTTAAACCGGGAGGGGTCTAGGGTTTTGGCAAAGCAGTAATGTTCGGGAAGGCACTCCACGCTTCATTCTGAAAAAAAATGCCACACAAATCCTGAAAAACAGAAGGTTTTAATGTCAGTTTTAAAGAGATGAATACTTTCAAAAAAAAAATTTTTCCCCCTAATATTTCGGGAAATTAAGTATTGTAAAAAAAGGTATGTTCAAAAGGGTCTTTTGGGTGGCGCGATATAACTTTGGTTTGTTTTGGGAAAATATGCCTAAATCAGTGCGTACACCCAAAGCACGGGGCGGGGGGGGGGGGTGGCTTTTAATGGAGCTATGGTTTAAACCAAAATTTAAGGGCACGCTTTTCCCCAAAGTTTTAAAAGGCGCAAAAACCAACAAAAATACCTGGCAAAATAACCCGTTTTAAACTTCCCCTTTTGGGGTGAAAAATTGGATGATTGTGTTTAAACCCCCAATTTGGGGAATCCCTTTGGCAATAAGAGAAATTACAATAGGGAACCTCAGAACCCGCAGGAACCCCTTTTTCCTGGTTTTTGTTTTCTCCCTTTGCAGGATTTTCATAAAAACCAATAAAAAGGACAAAAAAATGGGCGGGGGGAATAAGCAGGGAAAAGAAGAACTATACAGGGGGATCTGAAAACTCCAACGCACGGGGTTTCCGGTTTGGAAACCCTTTCAAACCAAAACCCAATTCCCCCTGAATAGACATTAAAATTTACTAACGGAATTTATTTTAGTGGGGGTTCATTTAAAAAAGGGAAAAAGTAGAGATACAGTTTTTTATAAATTTATTTATTACATTTTATTTTTTCCTGAATTGGATTTTTGCTGCTTTTCGGGGGGACCCGATTAGCACCATTAAGAAGCCAATTGTTCTTCCCCCAAATCTTGTGCACTTTAAATACGACATGTTTTGAAACGGGGTCCGGCCCCCGGGGAAGGGGGTCGCTATATCGTAATCGGGAAACACTCAGATATCAGGCTTTTTCAGAGCCCCCTTTTTCCACTTTGAAGGGCCCGGGGATGGGTGGGCCGTGCTGGAGGCGTTGGGAAACACAAACCGTAAAAACAAAAATTTTTTAAAAAATTCAAAACAGCAAACCAAAGGGCCTTTTACGGCGGGAAACCAGGTTTTTTGAGAAATTTTAAAAGTTGTGCAAAAAAAAAAAGGGCCCATACTGCTCCCATAAGCTACCTTAAACCAACGCTCTCTAAAGTTAAATTTGCTTATGATACAAATTTTTATAAAAAAGGGTTTTCCTTGTGACGGGGTATGTTGAGTTTGGTTTAAACAAACAGGGGATCCAGACACTGATTAAAACCAATTATCAGGAACTTTTAAATTTGGGAAAAACCCCGGAAATTTGTGAGGGGAAAACCCGGTGAATTGGAGGTTTTAGATTAGTTTTAGGTTCAACGGGTTAACTGGGGGAACGTAATTTAAAGGGCCCCCATTTACCCCTTTTTTCCGGGGGGCGGGGGGGGGGAAAAGCGGGGGGTTTGGGGAAAACCATAGAAAAAATCTTGGGCTAGCGGCGGGGAAAAAAGGCAGCTAGAAAATGACATGTTCAATTATCTCCCCCCGCAGGCAGATTCTTTTTGGCAGGGATGAGGAGATGAAAGGGCCTATTCTCTATGAAAACCCGGGAAAATTTCCCGGGTAAGGGAAGGGGGGCCTTTTTCCCACCCAAAAAATTAAAGGGGAAATTCAGCACGTAAATTACAGCCCAAAATTCGGCCCATTTTAAGCCGTTAAAACTTTGGCCAAAATTATTTTTATTTTAGAGCCCCAAATTAAATTCCGGGGGCCGGGTATATTAAAAGGGGGTTACTTTCATTACTTAAGTTCAAACAAGAAAATGGAAAAACAATAGATAAAAAAACCCCCGGGTACAAAAGGGGGAAGCGCGGGACCCTGCCTTGAAAAGGCTTGGGGTCAGGGCCCCCAAACGGAAACGGTTTGCGGCTTTTTTTCAGATGGTTTGGGGTTTTTGCAAGCTATCTGAAAAACCGCCCGGGAAACCCTAACACAGGGGGCTCAAAGGAAAAAACCCGTGAAAGGCCAGGGGCGTAGCTATGGGGGGTTTGGCAGGGGGAAGCATGCGCTACCGGGCCCTGCGGGTTTGGGGGGGGGGCCCCAAAAAAAGCCCTTCGCCACATAAAAAGACACCCAGTTTTTGTAAATGGGGGAAAAGTTTTTTGGGGGGCCCCAGTTCATTTTTTTACATAGGGCCCAAGAGGCGGGGAGTTACGCCTCTGGGGGGCAGCACCCCCATGAAACGGGTTTTCCCCCAAAACATGTTCATTCTTTCTGTCCCGTTTTCGGGGAAATTTCAGGATTATGAACAACAGTGAGAGATGGGTCAAGGGGGAGGGCTTTTATCCGTAATCCGCGGAAGATAAACCTGCCCCCCCCTCGCGGCGCCATCGGCGATGGCACCTACACACAAACACGGACGAAAATACCGGTCAGGGATAAACTCCAGTCGGTATGGTCTCTGCCATGTAAATGGGCCCTTAGCAATCTACAGTGTGAAGGGGGATGGAAAGAGGACAGGAGGTGAGGGGCAGACGTGTTTGTGGGGGCATCGCCAGGGTACAGCGGTTTATTGTTTGGTTATGGCTATCCTGAAAGAGATGGGTTTTTATGGTTGCTTTTGAGGCTGGTAGAGAGTGAGGGGGAGAGTCTGAGGTGTTGGGGCTAGTGTGTGTTCTGCAGAGTTGGTGTGAAAGCACGGGAGAAGTCTTGTGGTCGGTTGTGTGAGGAGCGATTAGAGGAGAGCTGAAGAAGAAAGGTCCTGGTGTGTGTGCAGTGATTGCGTGAGGGTGAGAGAATCTAGAGTTAAGGTGAGATATATGGAAGGGGGAGCAGAGGTACAATTGGAGAGCCTTGTAGGTCATGGTTAGTAACTTGAAATGAATTCGCTGGCAATGGAAGCCAGATGGTCAGTGCAGTAGGGATTGGCAATGAGGGGAGAGGCAGAGGACAGTAGCGGGGAGGGAGGTGAGATCAGAACGGGCAGCGAGAGTTAAGGAGGATATTGGAGAGGGGCGACGCGCGAGGGTGTAGATGGGTGGATGGCCGCAGAGAGAGATGTTGCAGTAGTCTAGGCGGGAGATGACTAAGGTGCATGGACCAGCAATTTTTGTGTAGTATCAGGGATATTAAGAATTATTTGTCAGGGTGGAAGGCGGAGGGTGGAATTGAGAGGGTTTGGATCTGTGGTTTGAAGGACGAAGTGGAGTCAAGGGTTAGCCCAAAGCAGTGGACTTGCGGGACTGGCGCGAGTTGTTAAAAGCTGTTGACAGTTGATGAGAAGAGATCAGGTGGGATGGGATGGAGTGGGGACGATGGGAAAGATGATGAATTCAGTTTTCTGCTACATTAAGTTTTAGGAGGACGTGAGGAGAAGAAAGGACAAGAATGGACGCAAAGGGACAGTCTGGGATCCGGAGAGTGAGTTGAGAGGAGACATCTGTGCCGGAGATGTAAAGTTGGGTAGTGTCATCAGCATACTATGGTGGTATTGAAAGCATGCGATGCCTCCTACTGTGAAGCTGACCCAAACCAAGAGTGTAGATAAAAGAGTAGTGGGCCCAGGACAGACCCCTGGGGAACACCAATGGAGAGGGGGCAGGAGGAGGTGGTGCGAGAATGAGAGACGCTGAATGTCCAATCAGAGAGGTACGAGGAGTGTGTGTGGTGTGTGTGTGTAAGGGTCTCAAATCTAGAAAGTTGAGGGTGGAAAAGAGGATTTTGTAGCAGGACGCATAAGAATCAAAGGCAGAGGCCTAGTCTAAGTAGGAGAAATGAGTTCGCTGACATTAAGGAGATTACAGTTTCAGCCCTAGGTCGTGGTGTGACACGCTTGGGCATAGGGCCAGTTTGTCCAGTTTTGGGTAGAAGTGATGGGGGGTCTCGGAAAGTACCAAATTGCAGAGGATCAAGAGGAGAGTTGGAGGAGAAGATTGAGAGGACAGATAGATGTAGATTTTTGATGTGCTTAGTACGCCTCACAAACAGAATACAGTGCGGGTAGTACATGTCCTTTACTGCTACTTACATGTATTAGTGAGGTTGCATGCTTGATTGGTGGTCTTAGCAACTCTCTACAGTACAGTGCGTAGGTATACATGGTCGTCTTTACTGCTCCTTACATGTATTAGTGATGGTGCCATGCCATGATAGATGGTGGGTCTGTAGTGCATTCTTACGTGTTACAGTGCGCTTAGGACTTAGACATGTCCTGTACTGCTCTTACAGGTATTTAGTGAGGTGCATGCATGTTGATTGGACGTCCGATAGCGCACTCGCTTCAGCACAGTGCGTGGTGTACTTCATGTCCTGTACTGCTCTTTCATGTATTAGGGGATGGTGCATGCACGTGATTGGTGTCTAGTAGCACCTCCTTACAGGTTACAGTGCGGGTGATACTTGTCCTGATACTGCTCTGACTTGGTATTAGTGAGGTGCATGCCATGATTGGTGGGTATATTTAGCACCTTATACTAGTACAGTGCGGGGGTACCTACATGGTCCGTTGTAATGCTCTATACATGTATTTGATGACGTGCATTGCAGTGATATGTGTGATCTATAGCCACTCTCTATGATACAGTGCGGGTATCCTACATGTCCTGTACTGCTCTTTACTTGTTAATTGTAGTGAGGTGCATTTGCCATGATTGGTGATCTATAGCCCCTCTCTACAGGTACAAGTGCGGTACTACATGTCTGGTACTGCTCTTACATTGTATTAAGGTTTTTTTTGAGGTGCATGCACAGTGTTGGCGGTCTATAGAGCCTCTCTACAGTACAGTGCGAGAGTACTACAGTCCTGTACTGCTACTTAATGTATTAGTGAGGTGCATGCAGTGATTGGCGGGTCTATAGCGCCTCTCTACAGTACAGTGCGATTACTTACGATGTCCTTTACTGCTCTTAAATGTATTAGTAAGGTGCATGCAGTGAGTGAGCCCGCTCTTCTCCCCCTCACTGGTGCCATGTCAAAAATACAGCACATGTACATAAAGAGTTAATTTTCTATGAACAAAAACACGCTTTGGTTACGTTCACATGGGACAAATAAGCTGTGGATTTCCCCAAGAATCTGCAGAATGAGATACACACCCGAAGATTGCTGTGAATTTTGTCACAGGTTTATTACGGATTTTGTCGGAATTTTTTTTTACATTGATTGGGAGAAGGCAAAATTTGTAGAAGTTAATAAAACTGTATAAAAACATCCATGGTCAAAATCTGCCATAAATCCAGAATACAGCTCGCAACAAACTGGTGCAAATTTTCTATGGGAAATTCTTAGCAGATCTGCACATAACTTTTAAGTGAGTGCACAACAGGTGGAGTTTTGTTGTAGTGTTTGCTTTTGATTTGTAGAGGAATTGAGGCAAAAATCAAGTTTTGCTAAAATTAATAGAACCGCTCGTTGCACACATCATTCAGGGGATCCTCTACGCTGGATAGAATAGTACCATATTCTCAGCTTTGAGAAGTATTAGGGGACGTTCACCCAACAAAGTAAAATTTAAGGGTGGACTCTATCGCGGATTTTGCTGTTGAAAACCGCATCGTCCCTAAGTACAGGCTCATTGCATGGGGATTTAGAGGCGTTTTTCAGATTTGGTTTTACAAGGGTTTTATTACAAGGGCGTTCAATTCATGCCTATTGATTTTGGACTGGTATCTGTGTTAAAATACTCATGCAATGCACATAGAAATGTTTGGCCGCATTTTACATGAGATTTTTAGCCGTCCCTATTGACATCAATCGTAATTTCCACGCGTTTTCCACGTAGAATACCACCAAAGAATGAGCGTGTTCAGAGTTCTTTTGACCATGCGTCAATTTTGAAAACTGTGCACCATATGGACTACTGTGTGTATTTTCCTAATAGGGTATGTTCACATGGCTTATTTTGGCACACATTTTTCCACGTATGTTGCCACGTATTGCGCGTTATACGCAGCAAAACGCACGCCGGAATTACAATGTGTGAACATACCCTTACGGTCAATGGGAATCATTTTCTTTCAGTATTCAACAAGTATTACTAGCCAGAATCCATGTGTAATACAACTAGAAATCCTCGACGTATCGACAGAACATAAAGTTTCTTTTTGATACATTATAGCAGGATGCACCTTTGTGATGTTGATATACTTGGCTCACAGAGCATTGTGTAAACTGGATACAACTTTAACAAATCCTCAGTTACTGGAAAAAATTAGAAATGGAATCCAGCATCCTCGATACAATGTAGAATTTATTCCAACATTTAAAACATCAGCAGTAACACAAACACAGAGCCGCTTACGCATTTCAGGCAGCAGGTGCCCTTAATCATAGCAACGTTTTAACTGTTGGAATAAATTCTACATTTTATCGCTGGATTTCACTTCTACTTTTTTCCTGAATCTATAGTTGGTGCTCCCAACTTTCCTTGCATCCTAGTTTTCCTGTTTCCTATAAACCCTCAGTTGTGCAACAATTAGGCTCTGTCCACCCGCTAAGTATTTCAAGTCAGAATCTCATGGATTGCAACTTGAAACACTCATCTTAACCTAAAAGTAAATCATTCCCATTGACCTCAATAGAAAATACGCGTTCTAGTCCATACAACGTGTATTATTGGCGGATAGATTTTCACTGTAAAAAACTAAGAACATGTTCATTCTTTGGTCGGAATCCATGCGGAATATAATAGTGCATCTCAAAAAATGAGAATTTCACTGAAAAGATCATTGATATCAATAATATAAGTCAAATAGAGAAACCCATATATTGTATAGACTCATTACAGTATGAATTACAAAGTTTAAAGGGGTTTTCTCGCTACAAAGATTATGTCTCAAATTATGGGGACAGTAAAAATACGAACTTTTGCAATTGGTTTGCATTACCTAAGTCACTTAGTATAGCAGATATGAGCTAATCTGTGCATCTATAGCTATTTCTGCAGCAGCTGGACGGGACACGCCCCCTTTTCTGTGATTGGCTGGCTGACATTCCATTCAGCCTGTTCAGACACACCCCCTGGATGGGACATGCTCCCTGCGCTGTGTATGGCTGCCTGCCCTCTGTGCTTACTCCCATCTGAGCTGTTGAAATTGAAAGTTAAACAAACTGCCTGTGATGAAGGCTGTCTCAGCTCCTCTTTGTGTGTTAGCTCTATGTACAGGATCTGGGCAATTACTGAGTCTCTAGCTGCTAGATTCACTCTCTACTTGTATAACACAGACCTTTACAGTGGTCACCACCCCCATATTACACAGCCTTATACACTGCTACCCCTCCATATAACAAAGCCTTATACACTGCTACCCCTCCATATAACAAAGCCTTATACACTGCTAACCCCCCCATATAACACAGCCTTATACAGTCTTATCTACCTCCTGCCTGATAACAGAGGGAGGAGGGGCAGCGTGCCTTTCTCACATTTGTTTCCTGAGTTGAGGCGGTATGTATGACTGCTTACAGCAAAGCATTCTGGTTACAAGGAGCTTGTGCAGCCTGGAAGGGAGGTGACAGCTCTGCAGACATGAGAACCATTGCAGGAGGTCTGCAGAGCTGTGACATCCTCTCCCTTCCACTGTTCTCACAGACTGATGATGTCACCATTCTTCAGTGAGGGAAGACACGCCTCCTAGCTGGAGAGGCATGCCTACTGAGAGAAGAGACTCGCCCCTGGATTTGGAGCTGTAACAGATAGAAACAGGTCAAGTTTGCGAAAGCGTGTAATGATGAAACCCCTTTAATATAATACATTTGTGAGTCCTATAACAAATAACAAATTTTCAATGATATTCTAATTTTTTGAGATGCACTAGTATGTGGAAATTTATTATTGATGTCAATGGGGAAAGCTAAAACTCTAGCGTGAAACGCGTCCAAAACATTTGTAAGTGGTTTTAAATGCCACATAGGAATGAATGGGACTCGTTTCTTGTAAATATACGACCCTAAGTCCACATGCAATACTCTGTAAAATACCAGTTGAAAGCCAACAAGGTTTTCAACCACAGAATCTGACAAGTAAGTTTTACTCTTATGTGGAGTAATAGGAAAAGTTTTGGAAAAGTGTGGCAGGAAGTGGCCTCAATGTTGGAAGCAGTTCAGTTTCTGACGAGTGGCAACTACAGTCTACAGTTGTTTTCAATAGCAAACCCCCCTCCATCTTCCCAAATAACATAGAAGTGAGTGGCCACGCGCCGTGTGTGATCTCACAGTAACCAGTCCTCACCTCTGAATAATTCAAATCTGCTCGCTCAAGTGCAAGAATAACACCGACAGACGATTTTCCGAGGGCTTGTATTTTTATATTTAGATTCCAGTTTGCTGCTCATGACATGAGCATTTTGGAGCCCCAGGAAGGGTCAGCACAATGTCTGTTTACAAAAGGCCGGCTCATCTACACAAAGCGAGCAGCTTCAAAAATAACCTTGGAAATTACACAATTTTCTTTGTGCTGAAAAAAAAAAATCTACCATAGAAGGGAAAAAAAAATCATTCATCAGGTGTAAAAAAAAATGATAATCCCCTCTTTAAAGCAAATTTTTCACCAATATTTTTTTTGTCAATTATAACCAACTAAAGAAGTGACCTGGTCATTGAGGGACGTAAGAGGTTCCAGAGGTTGTCCAGTTTTTATTTATTATGTAGGAAAAAATCAATACGGAAGCCATTACTATGGACAGGAATATGGACCGTACCACTTTATTTCCTATGTAGGGGCCTGTAGTATTTTGAATATATTTTATGGTTTCATAGTATACACATAAAAACTATATAAAGTGAGCAACTGCTTTAAAAGTTCTGCTCCTATACAATTGTTATACCTATGGAGTTGTCCCCTGTCAAGAAAAGAAATGGTACAGCTCACATATTGGCACACAGCAAAGGCTCCCACGGTTTAAAGGGGATGTCCAGTAAAACAAAAAAAATTATATTCCATTGCGGCCAGGGTGGTCCAAGATAAAGAAACCTAATACTTACCTAGTAATCTCCTGCAGTTGCTGCTCCTCAGCTGCCAGTAATAAGCTCCTCTTAACTTTCGGGTTCTCGCCTCTACGCAGAGGAGAGAATCGCACTCCAGTCACTTGGAATGGAACACAAACCCCTCCAGGGTGTCGGGAGGAGAAGCCAGAAGTAAAGAGGAGCTGATCACTGGCAGCTCAGGAGCAACAGCTACAGGGGATTGCTAGGTAAATATTAGGTTTTTTCTATTCTGAACCACCCTGGCCACAATAGAATATAATTTTTTACTGGACAACAAACCCTATGACTTAAAGGGAACCTGTCACTGAGTTTATGCCCCCCTTGCTGAGGGCAGCACAAGCTAGTGTCAGACGTAGATTGCGGTGCAGAACTTCTCCAGTATTACTATCTCCAGCAGTGACTTATCATGTGACCACCACACAGGTCATGTGACCCCTGACATCCAGGTAACAGTAGTGTATGGAGGAGCAGAACTTCTCCAGTATTACACCTCCAGCAGGCTTATCATGTGACCACCACACAGATCATGTGACCCTGGTATCCAGTAACAGTAGTGTATGGAGGAGCAGAACTTCTCCAGTATTACCACCTCCAGCAGCGGCTTATCATGTGACCACCACACAGGTCATGTGACCCTGGTATCCAGATAACAGTAGTGTATGGAGAAGCAGAACTTCTCCAGTATTACTACCTCCAGCAGTGACTTATCATGTGACCACCACACAGATCATGTTACCCCAGCTATCCAGGTAACAGTAGTGTAAAGAGGAGCAGACCTCCAGTATTAGTACCTCCGGCAGTGTCTTATCTTGTGATCCCCAACAGGTCATGTGACCCTGGTATCCAGGTAACAGTAGTGTGTGGAGGAGCAGAACTTCTCCAGTATTCCCACCTCCAGCAGTGTCTTATCAAGTGACCACCACACAGGTCATGTGACCCTGGTATCCAGGTAACAGTAGTGTGTGGAGGAGCAGAACTTCTCCAGTATTCCCACCTCCAGCAGTGTCTTATCATGTGACCACCACACAGGTCATGTGACCCCAGGTATCCAGGTAACAGTAGTGTGTGGAGGAGCAGAATTCTCCAGTATTCCACCTCCAGCAGTGTCTTATCATGTGACCACCACACAGGTCATGTGACCCCAGGTATCCAGGTAACAGTAGTGTAAAGAGGAGCAGACCTTCTCCAGTATTACTACCTCCAGCAGTATCTTATCATGTAGCCGCCACACAGGTCATGTGACCCCTGGTATCCAGGTAACAGTAGTGTAAAGAGGAGCAGACCTTCTCCAGTATTACTACCTCCAGCAGTGTCTTATCATGTAGCCGCCACACAGGTCATGTGACCCTGGTATCCAGATAACAGTAGCGTATGGAGAAGCAGAACTTCTCCAGTATTACTACCTCCAGCAGTGTCTTATCATGTGACCACCACACAGATCATGTTACCCCAGCTATCCAGGTAACAGTAGTGTATGGAGGAGCAGAACTTCTCCAGCATTACTATCTCCAGCAGCGTCTTATCATGTGACCACCACACAGGTCATGTGACCATCATATCCAGGTAACAGTAGTGTATGGAGGAGCAGAACTTCTCCAGTATTACTACCTCTAGCAGGGTTTTATCATGACAACTCCTTTTACCCCTTACCGCCACCGCCAGTTTTTACCTCCCTAACCGGGCCCCATTTTTGAAATCTCACATGTGTCACTTTATGTGAGAATAACTTTTTGATACTTTTACTTATCCATAGGATTCAGAAATTTTCTCAAGACACATTGTGCTTTAAAGGGGTTTTCTCGCTACAAACATCACATATGCAATGATGGGGGTAGTAAAAATAAGCACTTTTGCAATTGGTTTGTATTACCTAAATCATTTAGTATAGCAGTTATGAGCTAATCTGTGTGTTCTACACCTAAAACTGCAGCTTGAGGTCAGGCCACTCCCCATTTACTGTGATTGGCTGACTGATATCTAGTTCAGCCCTGTTAGGAAATGGCCCCTGTTCAGGGCATGCTCTCTATGCTGTGATTGGATGCCTGATATTTAGTTCAACCCCTGGACGGGACCCACTGCATGTGCTGTGATTGGCTGCCTGCACTCTGTGCTTACTTCCCTTTGAGCTGTGGAAAATTAAAGTGAAACTAGCTGCTTCAGCTTTCTGTGATGGCTGTTTCCGTGTAATAAACATTGTCTGAGCTCCTCTCTATGCTCATATCCCAGCTCTATGTGAAGGTTCTGGGCAATTACTGAGTGTCTAGATGCTAGATTCACTCTCCCCCCAGTAACACAGCCTTATACACTCTGCTCCCCCATTACCTCCTTTCTGATAACAAAGGGGGGAGCAGAGTGCATTCCTCACATTTGTTTCATCAGTTCAGACTGTATGTATAACTGTTTACACTAATACAAGTGTTCTGGTTACAAGGAGCTTGTGGAAGAAGGTGACAGCTTTGCAGACATGAAAATTGACCACTACAGGAGGTCCGCAGAGCTGTGGCATCCTCTCCCTTCACCTGCTCACATACAGTGATGATTATGATAACTAAGGAGGGAGCAGGGAGGGGTGTGATGATGTCACTAGTCTTCAGTGAGGGGAGACAAGACTACTGGGAGGAGAGCCATACCTACTGGGAGTACAGACACGCCCCTGGATTTTAAGCTGTAAGAGATAGAGAAACAGCTCAAGTCTCTGAAAGCCAGTGATGAGAAAAACCCTTTAAGTTAGTAATACATTTTGGTCCATATTAACCTTGTTTATTTGTGAAATAAGTGTTGGGAACATTTGAAAAAATTGCCATTTTCAAATTTCTAAGTTTTTTTTGTTTAAGACAAATAGTTATTCCACACAAAATAGATTATAACCAGCATCTACCATATGTCCACTGTAGGTTGGCATAATTTTTTTTACATTTCTTTTGATTTTTTTACAACATAAGAGAGCTTAGAAATTTTGTAGCAATTTTTTACATTTTCCAGAAAATTTGTAACACAAATTTGTTTTGGGACCAGTCCAGTTCTGACGTGGCTTTGATGGGCCTGTATGTAAGTCACTCTCATAAATGACTCCATCTAAGAAACTGCACCCCTTAAAGTATTCAAAACAGCATTTAGGAAGTTGTTTACCCTTTAGATCTTTCACAAAAATTATAGCACAGAGGAGGTGAAATTTCAAAATTTCATTTTGTTTGCAGATTTTTAATTTCAATCAATTATTTACTGGAGCACAATAGAACTTAACAGGAAAATGCAATTCATTGTTGATTCCCATGATTCTGTCATTTTTATCAATACCCCATAAGTGGCCTTAGTGCACTATATGACTCAACCACAATCCCCAGATTAGGAGTAACACCTGCTGGATATTTTATTTTAATTTTCATTAGGATTTTCTTTAGGCGCCATTTCGTGTTTGTGGACAGTCTAAGGTGCTAAATCCTGGACCCTCAGAAGATAAGTCACAGCCATGACCTTCAGTGGTGCAAGGGATGGAGTTTAATACTAAAACTGTCAGATTCCTTGGACTACATCGGACCAGCGTTGCATCTATTTCTTTAGTAAAATGGTCAACAATGGCTGGTGTTGGGGAGTGTTTTTCTGGTGTTACTGTGTTTTTTGTTTTGTGTTACTATTTTATTCCAGTTTTAGTAATGGAGGTGTCTACCAAATGTGTCTTCATTAGTATCACTGGGGCTTGGTGTCAGCCAGCAGTGTTTTTCATTACCACAAGACTGACACTAACCCCCATCACTATTACCCCTGCACCCAATGCACCAGGGGTACTGACAAGAGCCAGTTTACTCTTAGATGGGGGAGCATCTAATGTGATGGTCCGCTTTTGGCCTAGCTTTAGGGTGGGAAAGGATCAATATTCATGGACCTTCACCTCTTAATAGTATCAGCCTGCACCTGCTGGATATACTTTAGTTGGTTATGGAAAATGGGGGGACCCTATGTCATTTTGTTTTATAGCCTTTATTAAAAATTTAAAAAGAACATTTTAATTTAAAAAAAAGATGTGGGGTACCAACCATTTTTCATAACTAGCCAAGGTAAAACCAACAGCTGCAGCCTGATATTATCAGGATGGGAAGCTCCATACAGATCGTGCAACAGGAGCAGCAGCTCAACCAGCTGACCACTATGATGCAGCAGCTCCTTGATACTCCATTTCCTGTGGCTCCCTCAATATCATCAGCTCCTGCGTTGTCCGTCGGCCCTAAGCTACCTTTGTCTATACCGGCGAAGTTTGATGGGGACCCTGCAGGTGCTTCGTCACCCAGTGTTCCCCTGATAGGCAATCAGTTCCCTACTGAAAGGTCTAAAGTGGCTTTTATGGTCAGCCTTTTTTCTGGGAAAGCCCTGGCGTGGGCTACGCCTTTCTGGGACAGAGATGATCACGGCCAGCTTCTCTACGTTCCTGATCAAATTCCAGTGTCTTCAAGGAACCAGCCGTGCCTCTTCAGCCGAGACTGCTCTATTATACCTATGTCTAGGGGACTCCTCTATCGGAGAATACGCTTTTCAATTCGGAACCCTGTTTTCCGAATTGTTCTGGAACGAACTTTTCATAAAGGGAATCTCCAGCAGAGTAAAGGACATGTTGGCAGCACGGGATCCTCTGTCTTCCTTGAGTGACCTTATTCACGTGGCCAAATCGACGTACGTTTTTCTGAAAGACAGGAGGAGCTCCGTCATGAACGTCAATTGGTCCAGTCACGCCCTTTACCCCGTCTTGCTCCAGCGTTCCAGAGGCCTCCACTGCCATTCTCACAGCCTTCTGTTGAGGAGCCCATGCAAGTGGACAGAGCCCACCTGACTCAGCAAGAATGATCCCGTTGACGAGAGGTGAATCTATGCCTCTACTGTGCCAGTCCTGAACACTACCACAGAAACCGCCCACAACAGCCCCAACGTCCATGCACCTAGGTTAGGTGGGAGAGGTGTCTCTACAGTCATGGCCAAAAGTTTTGAGAATGATACAAATGTTAATTTTTACAAAGTCTACTGCATCAGGTTTTATAATGGCAATTTGCATATACTCCAGAATGTTTTAAAGAGTGATCAGCGTAACAGCAATTAATTGCAAAGTCAATAGTTGCCTAGAAAATGAACTTTTTCCCCCAAAACACATTTCAACTTCATTGCAGGCCTGCCTTAAAGGACCAGCTAACATCGTTTCAGTGATTGCTCCATTAACACAGGTGTGGGTGTTGATTGAGGACAGGGTGGAGATCAATCTGTCATGATCAAGTAAGAATCACCACCACTGGACATTTTTAAAAGGAGGCTGGTGCTTGGCATCTTGTTTCTCTCTGGTTAACCATGGTTATCTCTAAAGAAACAGTGCAGTCATTCATTGCACTGAAACAAAACTGGCCTAACAGGGAAGAGTATCTCAGCTAGAAAGATTGCACCTCAGTCAACAATCTATTGCATCATCAAGGAATTCAAGGAGAGAGGTTCCATTGTTGCCAAAAGGCTCCAGGGCGCCAAGAAAGACCAGCAAGCGCCAGGACGTCTCTTAAAAGTGTTTCAGCTTCGGAATCGGGCTCCCAGCAGTGCAGAGCTTGCTCAGGATGGCAGCAGCCAGGTGTGAGTGCATCTGCACGCACCCGTGAGGCGGAGACTCATGGAGCAAGGCCCTGGTGTCAAGGAGGCAGCAAAGAAGCCACTTCTCTCCAGAAAAAACATCAGGACAGACTGATATTCTGCCAAGGTACAGGGAGTGGACTGCTGAGGACTGGGGTAAAGTCATTTTCTCTGATGAATCCCCTTTTTGAATGTTTGAAAACATCTGGAAAACGTTGTTCGGAGAAGACAAGGTGAGCGATACCACCCGTCTTGTTCATGCCCAAATGTAAAGCATCCAGAAACCATTCATGTGTGGGGTTGCTTCTCAGCCCAAAGGGAATCGGCTCTCTAACAGTCTTGCCTAAAAACACATCATGAATAAAGGAATGGTACCCGAATGTCTCCAAGAGAACTTCTCCAACCGTCCAAGAGCAGTTTGGTGATCAAAAAATGCCTTTTCCAGCATGGGTGGAGCACCTTGCCATAAGCAAAATGGTGATACTAAATGGTCAGAGAACAAAAATAGAGATTTTGGGCCCATGGCCGGGAAAAACCCCCCAATTTAACCCATTGAAATTGTGGTCAACTAAAAGCAGGGGACAAAAAAACAACAAATTGGAAAAAATGCAAGCTTGATTGTGCAAAAAAATGGATTCTATCAGTCGGGATTTGGCCCAGAAGTTGATTGAAGCATGCCGGGGAGAATTGGAGGCCTAAAGAAAAGGGTCAATACTGCAAATTTTTGACTTGCTGTTAACTCATTCTAACTTCAAAAAAAGCTTTTGTTAATCATAAAATGTTGCACTTGTATTTTGTATGTATAAAAACATCTGAAAAACACACAAAAAAACCCAGAGGGCAACAGATCAGGTGAAAATAGAAGATTGTGTCATTCTCAAAATTTTTTGGCCATGATGTAGGTTAAACAACCCCTTCCATGTCTCTGATCCCAGTGCAATTTGATTTCCTTGTCTTATTTCGGGCTCTTGCTTTTCTTAACTCAGGATCAGCCAGGAATTTCATAAACACTTCCCTGGTGATCAAGTATCACCTCACAGTGGTCTGTCTGGACAAACCTCGGGTGTCCCCCTCAGCAATGGTACTGAGGACCCCATTTGGACTCCGGCAATGTTGGCCGACATACAAGAGTTCCTCTGCCGCTAATTACGGAACGCGTTGACTATAAATTGGAATTGAGGGGTGGGGGGTCTACACTCTCATTTGGATTTGTGAGGGTGGTGAGTGGAAACACCCTTCAACCTTTGTGGGCACTTTGAGTACCGGGTATGCCTTTTGGTCTGTGAAATGCCTCGGGGGTTTTTTTTCCGGGAATTTATCAAAAAAGGGGACCCCCCGTTACTGTGTTGAAAATTCCCCTAAATGACATCCGGCTTTCTCTCCCAAATGGGCCCCTTCAAACCATGTGGCCAGGTGCTGGGGTGTTCAAAGAAAATTGCTTGTACAAAAAAGTTTGGAGAATCCCCTTTTTCACCGACCAGTCCCCCTGTTTCTTGGGAAATATCTGGGCAGGGTCTGCAGATGGCCCCCGCAAATTTTTCCCCAGTTTTTGCGGGGCGCGGTTTTCATGCCATACAGCATTTTCTGGGTCTTACCAACTACCACAGTTCATCCCACATTTCTCTATGCTGGGGCTGTGGCCCTCCCCAAAAAAAAGGGAAAACCTAAGACTGGCCCCCCATGCCAAAGGCCTTCACTAAATTAAATTTGGCTTTCACCTCTGCACCTATTCTGTCCCTGCCAGATACCGAGAAGCCTTTCTCCTTAGAGGTTGAGATCTTGGGCATGAAAACAATAAGGGGGAGATGATACTTCCTTATGGACTGGAAGGAGTTTGTGCCAGAAGAAGGGCCATGGGAGCCGGAGGTCAACGTCTTGGACTGTGAGATGGTGCGGAAATTTCTCCAGTCCAGAAAGAGGGGGAGGCCAAAGGGCAAAGGAAGGGTACTGTTACAGTTTCCCCTGCTACCCACACTGCAGGTTGTGGGCGCATCCCCAGCTCAAGTCTCGGCACATCATACTCACCTCACCTCTCTCACCGTTGTCTTCCCAGAAGCTGTCGTTCATGTCCCCGCCTCCTAGGGCGCATACGCGGTATCTGCACTGATGATTGGACCCTATTTAACCTTGCCATGTCCTCTGTGCCTTGCTGGATCTTTAGTGCCCCAGTGCCTACTAAGAAAGCGTTCCTTAAGTCTGTTCTTGTTATTCCGTGTACTGTACCAGTTGCCTCCATCCTCCCCCAGACCCTTGCCACCTTCCGGTTTCCCCTCCCTTTCCCCCCGACTAGGGTTTGTTTCAAAATTTTGTACCCCTCAACCGGTGTCACCGCAACAATTTTGCGTCAGGGGTAGGGGCCCGCATGGTTATACCACCGCTTGCGGGTATCCAGAGCATCCACTACTCCTGCCATTACAGGTCCTTTCCCACTCCAAAAATAACAGCCCACAGCCACCTTTGGAGTGGACCAGTACATTCAATGGTCCCCCTTCTGAGGCAACCGGGCTTTCCCCTTTTCCCCGGGTGCGTAAAGGTACTTGGAAATTAGGACAGGGGTTTGTGTCGTTTTGTGATCTAAAAAAAACACTCTGGTGAAACCAAGCCCGAGTGCTAATAATGATGAGGTGTCTGTATTTACCTTGTTCCTAGGGTTACTAGCCATACTTAAAGGGGAAATCGTCCACAACAAAAATTATGTAGAAATGCAAACCAGCGGCCTTTTTAACCTTTGGTGGACAAAAGGGGCAACTTTTGATTAAGGGGGGCTGCGTATTTTTCTGGTGTACTTTGAGCCCAAAAAGAATGTATGAACAGGGGACTCCAACTTTTGCGCGATAAGTCCCTTTGTAATGCCCAAAATTAGGGGCGTTCTGGAGGGGTCGCACCACATTCAAAATAGATACATTTAAGATTTTTTGTCCCCAAAACTAAAGAACAGTTAGAAACCCCCCAGACCCGGGTAAAGGTGGGGCCTGACCAGCTTGTGGTATTGGCTCTACACTCCCCGTATGTTGACCCGCAGAGGAACAGCCAGACCCGGGTAAAGGTTTCCCGAGCCCAGACTTGTGGTATTGGCTCTACGCCCGTATTATAACGCAGGAGAACAGCCGACCAGGGTTTAAAGGGGGTCCTGAGCCCGAAATTTTGGATTGGGGTCTGAATCGCCGTTGTATGCCGCAGAAGAACAGACCGGGTAAAGGTGGTTTCCTGAGCCAGACTTGTGGTTGGCTCTACACTGTCTGTAGTTTGACCTGCAGAAAACGACCAGGGTAACGGTGGTGCCCGACCAGACTTGTGGTATTGGGGTCTACAGCCCCGTATGTAGACCTGCAAAAAAGTCAACCAGGGTAAAGGTGGGTGCCTGAGCCAGCTTGTGGTATTGGGTCTACCACCCGTATGTATGACCCGCAGAAGAACACCCGACCAGGGTAAGGTGGTGTAACCAAAACTTGTTTGGGGCTACACTGCACCTTTGTATGACCTGCAGAAGAAAACCAGACCCGGGTTTAAAAGGGGGCCTAACCGACTTTTTGGTATTGGCCTACCTGACCTGTTGTATGACGCAGAAGAATGCCAGACCGGGTAAAGGTGGGCCTGAGCCAGACTTGTGGGATTGGGTCTACATGCCCCGTAGTATCCCCACAGAAAACAGACCAGGGTAAAGGGGGGGCCCCGAGCCAGATTTGGGATTGACTCTACACTGCCCTGTATGATGACCCAAAACAGCCAACAGGGAAAGGTGGTGCCTGACCCGAATTAGGGATTACTCCCACAGCCCCGTATGTTGACCTAGAAGAACAGCCCGACCGAGTAAAGGTGGTGCCGAGCCAACTTTTGGTATTGGCCTAAAACGCCCCCTATGTTGACCACAGAAGAACAGACCCGGGTAAAGATGGGCCTGACCAACTTGTGGGATTGGCGTACACTTTGTATGTAGACCTGCAGAAGAAAAACCGGGGAAAAGGTGGGGCCCGAGCCCCATTGTGGTATTGGGTTAACTGGGCCCGTTGTAGACCTCAGGAGAACAGACCAGGGGAAAGGTGGTACCTGACCCCGACTTGTGGTTGGGGTACACTGCCCCGTTGTATGCCTCAGAGGAAAAACCAACCAGGGGAAAGGTGGTCCCGACCAGATTTGGGATTTTCTTACATGGCCCGTATGTAGACCCCAGAAACACCCGACCGGGTAAAGGTGGTCCCCAGCCAGACTTGTGGGATTGGGGCTACACTGACCTGTTTGTTTGACCGCAGAAGAACACCAGACCAGGTAAAGGTGGCGCCTAAGCCAGACTTTGGTATTGGCCCCTACACGCACCGTATGTATGACCCGCAAAAAAGCCAGACCAGGTAAGGGGGGGCCTAGCCCGACTTTTTGGTATTGGCCTTTTATGCCCCCTATTCTGACCCCCAGAAAACACCCGGGCCGGGAAAGGGGGGGCCTGAGCCAACTTGTGGTATTTGGGTCACATGCCTGTAGTATATACAAAGAACACCCCAGGGGAAAAGGGGGTGCCCGAGCAAGATTGTGGTATTGGCCCTACACTGCCCTTATGTATGACCTGCAGAAGAAAAACCAGACCAGGGGAAAAGGTGGTGCCACCAATTGTGGTAGGCCAACTTTTGCCCCTGTTTTATGACCTGCGAAGAACAGCCAGACCACGGTAAAGGTGGTGCCTGAGGCAGACTTGTGGTATTGGCTCTACACTGCGCCTGTTTGTATGACCTGCAGTTGATCTCCAAGACCAGGGTAAAGGTGGTGCCTGAGCCAGACTTGTGGAAATTGGCTTTTACATGCCCTGTATGTATGACCTGCAGAAGAATAGTTTCATACATTCTGCCGTATTCTACACTTAAAGCGATTTAGAACTGGCCAGTCACCGCCAACGTTCATACAGGTCACTCATTATGTAAAATAAATTTTAAACAAAAAAATAAAAATGTATTAAAAAACCACTCCTAACACAAACTACAACTTTTAGCCCCGCCAAACCTAAACCTATATATCACCTTTATAAAATGTCAGTGACACAATTACACAACATATGTGTCTATTTTTGCTATTAAAATAAATTGAAAAAATGTAAACAATTTTTACCATTTGGCTGTTTTTGTTATAAGGAAAAAATGTACATGGAAATAAAGCCTTAGGTATCAAGCAAAAATTAGTAGAACGACTGAGCACGAGACAGTGTTAATAGTTTTCAAACCAGAATGTATTAAAAAGAATTAAAATGCATCTGATGAGGAATGGGGGTAAATGGCCCAGTCAGTAACTGGTTGTTGTCACTTTGTGAGGAGTTAAAAATGCGTTACCAAATTGGGCCACAGAATATACCTGATCCCTGGGGATCGTAACTGTGGGACATCCTGTGATCAGCCTATCACCAAAGCATCCACTTATCAGGAAGGGATCTTGGAAAGTGGACAATCCCTTTAAAGGGGTTTTGACACTAATGTTGACGTGGGATCCTCCAAAATGGGTATTTAATCACTTTTTTAAATATATGTAATCAAAAAAAGTGAAGCCTCTGAGAGCTACAGCCTGACTAAGATGCCCTTGGTTTCCTGACAGTTTACATTAGACATGACCAGGAGCTGACAGGAGCTGATATGGCCGCGTGTTTGCACTTCTTATCTGATGACAGGGAACATGAAGGAGCTTTAAAGGGGACGGGGGGGAAAAAAATCTTGAAAATTTTTTTGTATAGAAAACCCAAATGGCTTGTAAAAAATTATCCTCAGAAAACAGGGGGCTGACAACTCCCCCTACTCTTTTTCCTCGGGCCCCCTCCCTCCCCCCTTTTGTAGCCATTCAGGGAAGGAATAAAAAAAAAGGCTGCCTGTGAGTTACCTTCTCCCCCTGGAGCCAATAAGAGGGAGAAAAAAAAAACGCATATAGCTTGGGGCCAAAATTTCAGTTTCCCTCTGTGGATTGCAAAACAATGTTTGCTCAATACAGAGACTGAGTATCGGGAACGTGCAGGGGAAATTGGAGTAATGACATAAACAGAGGAGGTACTTGTTTTTTTAAACACAGAAACACAACGTCCCTTTTTCAAGGCTTGAAGAGGGAAGTATCAGCCTGTTAGGTGAGGAAATCACTTCTTGGCAAAACCCCTTTAAGGGCAAGAAGAGGAAACTAATTAAAGCCACATGTTCTACACTGTATGAAACCAGGGAATGCTTCCAGCCTCGAGGCACAATGCTAATGTATTTTGTTTTTTTCTTCTAAAAACATCAAAAACCTTCCCCCAAAAAATCCATTACAATGGCAGATAAGTATGGAATAAATCAGTGTACACTAATGTATTCTTCCTATAGAAAACACCATGGTCCAGCAGCCCCATTTAATTTACTATAGCAGGTAATTCCATCCAGTTAATCAATGCTTTAATTAACACTGTTCTGGATAATTAATCTGTTTGGACAAGTAACTACCACAATTTACACTGCTCACAAAAACTTAGGGATATTTGGCTTTTGGTTGAAATTTTTTAAACCCATGAAAAAAAAATTTTTTTAAATTTTTTTTTTTTTAAATTAATTTAAATGACCCGATTTTCCCTTTAGATGCACAGGGTCCAATTTGTTAAATGCTTCAGTACTTTTTGCACAACTTGTGAAAATTAAACCCAAGGGCTTAATAAAAAAATTCAAAAACAGAATTTTGATCCCGAACCCTTTTTCACTTTTTGGAACATCAGGGAGCCCCCAAAGATAACACCTTAAAATTGATCCAAATCCTTGCCATTGTAAAAGGGTTTCAACAGGATGCTCTCAGACGGAAGGGGCCCCACTGAGCTTAGGGGTGTCAAAAAGGGGTGTCTTCAGCAGGTTTTTTTCAGAGATAGAGAGAGACTGGAAGAGTCACAAAAAGGGGCAAAAAAAGTGGACGTCCTATGGCCCCATCTCACATGATGACTGTTTCATTTTTGTAAAAAAATGTCCTCGGACCCCGGGTGAAAATGCCGCACTACTCCGACTTTATTTTAGCACGCAGCCCCACGCTGATGTAAAGGGCTCCCAAATAGTCTCTTTGTGAATTTGGGCTTCTCACCCTTTTTTAAACCCCCTTTAAGGACCCGACGTTTTTTTTTTTTTTTTTTTAAAACGTTGTTTTTTTTCCCCCCTCCCCCTTTCCCCAGAGCCTTAACTTTTTTTTTTTTTTCCACCTAATAACATATGGGGGTTTTTAAAATTTTTTCAGGACAAGATTGCTTTCAAAAGGGTTTTTATTCCCGTCCCTATAAATATATGGGAAACCGCCAAAAAATTCCAAGTGGGACAAATTGTAAAAAAAAAAATTTTTTTAAAACCATTTTTGGGGGGTGTTTTGCTTTTACGGTTTTCAATTTTTGGTAAATAAAATTGGGTTATCTGTATTCTACAGGTTGATAAAGGCACCCGGGCAATCCCAAAAGCATTTTGGGGTTTTCCCGTAATTTTTTGGGGTCCCTTTAAAAAAAACCCCAAAAAATTTTCCCTATTTTTGAAATTCATCCCGCGGCGCCATTTTGTGCGACCAAAAACTTTTTTGCACTAAACCCCTTTACGGAGGGTAAAGGGGGCCCTTTTTTTTGCGGGCTGAAGTGTCCCTTTTTAATTGCTTAGCATTTTGGAAAATGCATGGATTTTTTTGATAAACTTTTATTTCAATTTTTAAGTGCAAAAAAATACCAAAAAAAACGCAATTTTGGCGTTTTGAATTTTTTTTTCTTCAAAAACGGGTTAAAGCGTCATATTTTTATAGACGGGCCTTTTTCGATGCGGTGGGGGCCCCCCCCCCCCCCCCCCCCAAAATTAAATTTGTAGCTTTTTTTATTTTTTTTATTTTTTTTATTTGTAAAAGGGGGGGGAAAAAAAGGGGGTTGATTTGAACTTTTAAATTTTTTTTTGTATTTCAAATTTTTTTTTTTTTTTTTTTTTTTTTTTTACTTTAACATTGAGTCCCCTTAGGGTGCTTGCCCACTAGGGGGCGCAATCTTAAATTTCCCAGTCTAATGAAATTGCATAACAAGGGCATTAGACTGTCCCTTAAAGATGGCAGTTTCCCCACTTCCTGCCCGGGCGGGCCGGAAGTGGGGCAAACTGGACTTGGGGAGCGGGGAGGCCTTCACAAGGCTCCCCGGGGCCCTTTTTCAGGTATGGATCCCAGCAGTTATGTGCGGGGACTCCCCAAAAACCAGGAAGAACGGTGCAAGCAGCACCGTTTTTCATTCATTTTGATCCCGGGGCCCAAACTTTTTCCCCGGCAAACTAAGGGGTTTTTTAAAAAACCCCGGGTGGCGGCAAACCCCCCCCCCCGGCACTGAAGGGGTAAAATTTAACCTTTTTTTGGGGCGTTAAACAGTCCCGTACTGCTCGAATTACCCGGGTGAAATTCCCTTTCCCCGTTCCCTTACCGGGGAATCCACAGTTTCCTCATAGAGAAATATGGATTTTCGTCTCCTCTCCCCGGTTGCCGTATTTTTGCAAGGGAGGGGAAAAAGGGGACATGTTAAATTATCACGGCGGGATAAAGCGCCGTGGGGTAATGAAAGGGTTTTGGGGCCGGCGAGCCCGGCAGACCCCCACCAAACCCCGGGACACACACAGTGGGAATTGCAGGCGAAATCCCTTTCCCCCCTAATTACGGGGGGGATAAGGGCCCTTTTGAACCCTAGGGCCCAAAGGCCCCCTGGAAAACTGCGATCAGGGGGGGGGGCCCCTAACACCCCCCGGCTGTGCGGGGGGGGGCCGGGGGGAGAGATCCCCCCGCAAGGCCCCCCCTACTTTCCCGGGGGGCCCTTTAAGGGGTTTTTAAAAACCCGCCTGGAGGTTTTCGGCCCAAATTTATTCCCCAAACCCCGTTGTTTTTCAATGAAGCGCTTTATCTGTGGGGGTGATGGAAACCAGTGTGGGGCTTGGAAATCTCGGTCAGGTTTCTAACCAAAACAAATGGGCAGACATTTCGGCCCCCAGGAAAGAAACAATCTTCAAAGAAAGGGGGTGAGGGTATACAAGGAAGGATTATAAAAAATTGAGTTTCGAGTGCCTTTAAAATGGCTGAGTGGCCCAAAAGGGAAAAGGGACGAGGGGCCAAATTGATACTGATGTAAAAAATTTTAAACCCTTTTTTGCCCAAGCAGATTGGTTAGCAGAGGTGTAGTGGGCACCCGTCTGCCCGGGGCCCCCTACACAGTAGAGTTAAACAGAGGGCGTAAAATCCCTCTGCCCAGAGCCCCATACCAGTAGGGGTACAGAGGTGCAGTGACATCCGTCTGCTCCCGGGGCCCCATAAACAGTAGGGTTTTTGCAGAGGGGCAAATTGGGCATCCGTCTGCTCCAGGGCCCCTTTCACAGAGGATTAGCAGAAGGGGCAGTGACATCCATTTTGCTCGGGGGCCCCCCAAAACCCCAGGGGGTTAGGGAAAAGGGGGCAGTGACATCGTCTGCTCCGGGGGTCCAAAACAAAAGTAGGGTTAGCAGAGGTGCGGGGGACATCCGTCTGCCCCCCGGGGGGCCCCATTCCGTAGGGGTTGCAAGGTTGCAGTGACATCCGTCTCCTCCGGGGGCCCCTTTCACAGTAGGGTTAGCAAGGTGCAGTGACATCCGTCTGCTTCGAGGCCCCATACACAGTAGGGTTTTGCAGAGGGGCAAAGTTTACCTCCCTCTGTCCCGGGGGGCCCCCTACACAATTTGGGGTTTGAGAGGTTTCAGTGACATTTCTCTGCTCTGGGGGGGCCCCATATAAAAGTAGGGTTTTGCGAGGTGGCAGGGACATCCCTTTTTGGCCTTTCCGGGGGGCCCCCTACACAGTAGAGGTAGGGAGAGGGGGCAGTGACTTTTGTTGCCCCCGGGGCCCCCAACCCAGTAGGGGTTTGCAGAGGGGGAAGTGACATCTGTCTGCTTCGGGGGGGGGGGCCCCCCTACACAGTAGGGTTAGCAGAGATGCAGCGACAGCTCTGTTTCCCCCCGGGCCCCATACCCAGTAGGGTTAGAAGAGGTGCGTTTTTGCTCCAGGGTTTCCCCTACACAGGGAGGGTTTGCAAGGTGCAGTGACAAACCCTCTGCTCCAGGGGGGCCCCCTCCCCAGTAGGGTTAGAAGAGGGGCGTCTGGGTTTCCGGGGAACCCCTACACAGTAGGGTTAGCAGAGGTGCAGTGACAACCGTCTGTTCCAGATGCCCCATACACAGTAGAGTTCGCTGTTGTATTAAAACTAGTCCCTCCTTTGGGGGCATTTTGGGGGGGAGGGGGTGCTCCACCCGTAGAAAGTATCTCCACCTCTGTAGCCAATTGGGTTTACCCCCCAAATCAATGAACCCCATGGTTTTCTGGGAGTTTCCAACACACTCATTTTGCAATGACACAAAAAAGGGCCCTTCCACCATCCACGACAGGAGGGGAAAATTTACAAAAAATTTTATTTAAGAAATAACACCCCCATAAACCCAAAAAAACCAACAATTTTCCCTTTTTGCAAATCTGGGTAAAACCCCCTTGTTTTAAACCATGACAGAACAAGGGGATATTTTTGCGGGCAGCCTTTCACAAAAAATTTTAATATAAACCCCCAAGCCCCCGGGACCCCAAAAAGGACTTCCAAAAGACTGCTTTCTTCTAAAGGAAAAAGTAGGAAATGGTCACCCTAATGTGCCCCCCCCCCTGTGTAGTAGTTGAGGGCCCTGTCAAAGACTTTAATTGGGGTCCATGCGTCTTACCCTTGTTAATGGTCTGTATTTGGGCAATATTCCCAAGCATCTATTTATATGGAGATGAATGAGAAGTTGTCACAGCCCCACCTGTTCCAGTGATCAGGGCCCCCCACTATTACATACCACTTATACCATTGCAGTTCTCTTATATGGCAAAGGGTCTTTTGCTTTCAGGCAAGTTTCAACTACAACTTCTTCTTCCTCCCATATCTACACCAATAAACCCTTTATAAAATGTAAAACCACCTCAGTAATTTTTTGGAAACAGGAAAATTTTAATTGGGTTTTTAATTTAAAGTATCACAAGAATGTGTCACCTGATAAAATCCAGCCCTATGTTATGACTGGCTTGAAGGGATCATAAACTTGCGCAATGTACGGGGCATTACATTCACTCAGACTACGATGTACATTTTTATGTCTCAAAGTCCAAGATTCTTATCTCCAAGTTCACATTAAGATGCAGAGAGGTCCTCCTGGAAATGTCTGGAGAAAAGGACCAATAAAATATTTATATATACATACCATGAACATCGAAACCATTACAGACTGCCTCCCATAAAGTTATCTGTGCAAAAATGTCATCTATTTATATGTGGGAATTTGTACAAACATCAAATGCAAATATCTCCTGCACAATATAGAGAAGTCCGCAAGGAGACTAACACAAAGGGCAGTACTTAGCAAAAGTAAGGCTCTGAGAAGGGTACTGAAACACATAGAAGAATTTACTACCCTCCAATGGATAAAAATAACTACTATAACATTGCCTTCTATGTACAAGAAAATAACTACTATAATACTGTCCCCTATGAAAAAAAAAAAACCATTAATACTGCCCCTCTGTACAAAAATTAACTCAAAAATTTACTGCCCCCATGTAGAAGAATATAACTACTAAAAGACTGACCCCTTGTAAAAAGAATATGAACTATAATACTGCTCCTATGTACAAGAATAAAACTACAAAACGCCCCTATGTCAAAAATATAACACTATAAACTGCCCTCTATTACAAAATATTCTATAAAATACTGCCTCCTATGTACGGGAATATTACTATTTAAAATATGCCCCCTATATAAAAAAAATATAACCCTATAATACTGCCCCTAGTACAAGAATTGACTACTATAATACTGTCCTATGTACAAAAAAATATAATATTAATACGCCCCTATTACAGAAATATAACCCATAATACTGCCCTCTTGTACAAGAATATAACACTAAATCCCCGCCCCTATGTACAAGAATATAACTATATAATATGTTCCCTATGACAAGAATAAACTACTATAATACTGCCGCTATGTACAAAAAAATTAAATTACTATATACTCCCCCCTAAAAAAAAGAATATAACTACTGTAATTTTGCCCCCTATGTAAAAAGAATATACTACTATAATACTGCCCCCCATGACGGGAAAATATTACTCATAATACTGCCCTATGTACAAGAAAAACTACTATAATACTCCCCCTTAGTACAAAATATAACTACAAAATATCCCCCCTTGTACAAGAAATATCTACTATAATACTCCCCCCTATTACAAGAATATAATACTAAATACTGCTCCTAGGTTCAAGAATATAACTATTAAAATTCTGCCCCCTATGTACAAAATATAACTACATAATATGCCCCTATGTACAAAATAAACACAAAATCTGCTCCCTATGTACAAGAATATAATTTAAAAAATACTGCCCAGTACAAAATAAAACTACTAAATACTGCCCCTATGTACAAAAATATAACACTAAATATGTCCCATGTACAAGAATATAACTACTATAATACGCCCCATGTACAAAATATAATACTATAATATGCTCCTATTAAAAAGAAATAACTATTTAAAAACCCCCCCTATGTACAAAATATAACACTGTAATACTTCCCCTATGTACAGGAATATAACTACTATAATACCCCCCCTATGTACAGGAATTAACTACTATAATACGGGCCTCCTTGCCAGGAAATTTTAAACTACTATATACTGTCCCTATATACAAAAATAACACTATAATACTCCCCCTTATTACAAAATAAAAATCTAAAATACTGCCCCCTATGTACAAAATTTTCACTATAATACTGCCCCCATGTCAAAAATAACTACTATAATCTGCCCCTAGGTTCAAGATTATAACTATTATAATACTGCCTCCTAAGTACAAGATTATAACTCTATAATATGCTCCTATGTACAATAATAAAACTACAATAATACTCCCCCTATGTACAAAAATATAACTACTAAATAACTGTCCTATGTACAAAATATAAAACTATAATACTGCCCCTATGTCAAAAATAAAACTAATAATACTCCCCCTATGTACAAGATTATAACTACTAAATACGCTCCTATGTACAAGAATATAACTACATAATACTCCCCATGTACAAAAATATAACTCTATAATACTGCCCCTATTACAAAAAAATTAACTCTATAAAACTGCTCCCTATGTACAAAATATAATACTAAATACTGCTCCCTATGTACAAAATATAACTACTTAATACTGCCCCTAGTAAAAAAATATAACTACTATAATACTGCCCCTATGTACGGAATAAATACATAAATTTCCCCCTATGTACAGGAATTAACTACTATAATACTTCCCCCTATGTACGGGGAATTAACATAAATACAGCCCCCTATGTACGGGAATATAACTACTATAAACTGTCCTTTTGTACAAGAATAAAACTACTAAATCTCCCCCCCCATGTAAAAGAATATAATACTATAAAAGCCCTATGTACAGAAATATAATACATAATAGCAAGACAACCTGAAATTGATGACAAATTCATTTAAACTCATAAATTACTTGAATTAATACAATACATTATAACATTGTGCAGGTTTTTTCTGCTCCGTATCTTAAGAGAAGTGAACTAATGTTTAACTCTTGAAAATTCTCAACAATCTGATTCTATCCCGGAGGAAACAAGGCATCAAATGTAGAAACTGAATGACAAATTTCCGTGTACGGTAAAAGAAAGCCAGGACGTGCTGGGCTGATTATGGTGGGATTAATTCTCACCAGTGTAATCAGAATTGGTTTCAGCTGTGAAATATCAACACGTTCTCTTTCATGTTAATCACAGGGGTTAATTATTCTCTTGTTTGTCTTAGTTTTAAGGTAAAGTCTAAATTCACTCCTAAGGACAAAACCAATGAGCACAAGGTGGTTAACATGACATTAGATGTTATTATTGTATGCGTAATAATGTACTTGGATGCATAACATATACTTGTAAGTGAGGGCATATTTATAGTTACATTCTTTTACATAAGGAGCAATATTATAGTAGGTTTTATTCTTTTAATAGGAGCAGTTTTGTAGTTTTTTAATTTTGTACATAGGGGGCATATTTTAGCATTTTCATTCTTGTACAAGGGCAGTATTATAGTAGTTATATTTTTTTTAATAGGAGGAAGTATTTAGTAGTTATATTTAGACATAGGGGGGAGCATTTTAAATAGTTATATTCTTGTAATAGGGGCAAATTTTTAGTGTTATATTATTGTACATGGGGCCCAAAATTTTTAGTTATTTTCTTGTACAAAGGGGGCAGTATTATAGTAGTTATTTTTTGACATAGGGAGCAGTATTTTAGTAGTTTTATTTTTGTCATAGGGGGGCAGTATTATAGTAGTAATTTTTGTAATAGGGGCAGTATTTTGTAGTTATTTTTGTACATAGGCGCAATATTTTAGTATTATTTTCTTGTACAAGGGGGCAGTTTATAGAGTTAATTCTTGTATATAGGGGGAGTATTATAGTAGTTTTCTTGCATAGGCGCAAATTATAGTAGTTATTTTTTTATACTAGGGAGCAGTATTATATAGTTATATTCTTTACAAGGGGGGAGTATTATAGATTATATTCTTTTATATGGGGCAGTTTATAGTAGTTAATTCTTGTACTGGAGCAGTATTAAATATTATATTCTTTTTATAGGGGCAGTATTATATATTTTTTTCTTGTACATAGGGGGCAGATTATTAGTTTTTTTTCTTGTACAAAGGGGGCATATTAAACTATTTCACACGGTTAAAATGGGCCGTATTTCGGTCCGTAATTACGGCGCCGAAGTGCGCAAATTAGGGGCCCAAAACGGCCCATTCATTACGGTAATTCACGGCTCTCAAGAGAACTATGGGTTACTCTCCCCTTTCCCCCCCCGGGGAAGCCGCCAGGCGGGGGTAATTTACTGTGAATTACTAAAACGGCGTATAGCGCCCCTGGCAATTCAAGTCTATGGGCCGGCGAAGTCACGGCCCCCTGCTCAACCCCCGCTCCCGCCCCCCCCCCGGTCACCGGGGTAATTGCGGGGGGTAATTCGCCCTGTGTAACGAGGGCACCGCAAAAAACGTTTCCCGGGTGGGGGCGCGCTTTTCCCCCCGACCCCCCCCTCGTGGGCCCCGGGCGAGTGGGGGCACGGTCCTGGCCCCGTCCCCCGTGGGCCCTCGTCCGCGGGGTGATTAACTTACCCGGCCCCGCTTTCCACTCCTGGCGCGCCCAGCCCGGTGCCGGGCGCGCTCCCGCTCCTAAGGCGCGCGCCGCGCCAGTCTTCCCCCTCT
>JAODAL010011106.1:15000-101579 GCA_025379985.1 Phyllomedusa bahiana | reverse complement strand
CGACGACCCCGAAATCAGCTTAATTTGAACACGAGGAATTGAGGGAATTTTAAATTCAGTGGAAACTCTGTGAAAATTGTCCTCGCACGCGCAATCATGATTTTAATGGTATTTTTTTGAATCGCCCGAATTTCCCCCCCAAAATGTTAATAAAATAAAAAATTTAAACGGTTCAAAAGGGGCCCCAAAAAGAGATTTAAAAGCAAAATTTTTAAAGACGACCGGTTTCTTTTTTTTCGCTTTTTTTGCGATTTCCAAAATTGCGTGTTTTTGCCGCAATTTCTAAATACTGCAACCGGTAAACCCGGTCTGTTTATTCGGAAGACCAATGGCTTAATAAAACAGTGTCTTATTGTTCTGTAACGTTTTCTTGGTAAACAAAAGCTAATACCGTGTGCGAATCCGACCTGTCCTGTTTTTACCTTTTTTTAAAATTTTAGGAAAAAATTGTGAAAATTTGTGAAAATTTGTGAAAAAACGGGGATGGTGGGAAAAAAACCTTTTTCCTTTTTTTTTTTTTCTATTTCCTAAAATTGGTTTGAAATTCATCTTTTTTATAAATTCATCAATTATAAGTTTGGCAAATTTCGGACGATTCGAAAAAAAAATACTATTAAAATCATGATTGCTCTTGTTTTGTGTTAAGCACACTTTCAATAAAGTTTATTAAAAAAAGAAAAAAAAATCATGATTGCTGGTGATTTTCCTGCGGGGCATTTTCAGGATTTGTCACTGAATTCAATTCATCAAAACCCGGACTAAACGGCCTGATTCAGATCGTGGATTGAATTTCATAATTTAAAAATAGAAAAAAAAAACAGGAGGGTTTTTTTACCGACCGTCCTGTTTTTTCAATAATTTTCACCCAATTTTACGATTAAATTTTACTAAATTTTTTTTTAAAAAAAAAAAAACGTACAAAAAAGGGGGTTTGGATTGCCGCAGTATTACCATCTAAATTTAAACCCAAAAAAGTCACAGTCAATAAGACACTTTTTTCTTGGTAAAATAGAAGCTAATACTGAATGCGATCCCGACCCGTCTAGTTTGTACGTTTTTTTATTTTAGGAAAATAAATAGTGAAATAATAGTGAAAATTGGTGAAAATTAGTGAAAAAACAGGACTGGACGGTCCAAAAACCGTGTCCTGTTTTTTTATTTCCTTAATTTTCTCTGAAATTGGTGAAATTCAATCACGACATCTGAAACAGGTCCGATTTAGACACTAGGATTGATGGAATTTTGATTCAGTGACCAATCCGTGAAAATCAATCCGTTTGCACGCGCAATCCACCAGAGAATCATGATTATTTTTTCTTTTTCAAATTCAACTTTTATTGAAAGTGGGTGCAATATAAAACAAAACAAAGATTTTTTTCTTTATGTTTGTTCAATAGACTTTTATTATTGAAAGTCTTCATATAACACAAAACAAGAGCAATCATGACTTTAATGTTATTTTTTTGAATCGTCCGAATTCGCACAAACGTTATAATTGATGAATAAGATGAAGAATTAACCATTTCAGAAATGAGGCCCCAAAACGAGATTTAAAAGCAGAATTTTTTTCGCACGACCAGATTCACTTTTTGCGCTCTTGTTGCGATTTCCGAATTGCGCTTTTGTGGCTCAATTTCCGAATATCGGTAACCAGTGAACCCCGATATTTACATTCTGAGGAATTATGGCTTCTATTAAAACCAAACCTCTGTGTGGATTTGAACCCAAGCTCCAGAGATCACAGGAGATGAGAACTTGTTCTTAACCACAGAACCAAACCTGCAGCTGAGCACAAGTGCAACTTTTCTTAATATTGAAGGAAATATGACAGGAACCATGACAAGGTACACTTACCAGCAATATGAGTAAAGCTCCGGGCCTGATCTCA
The DNA here is from genome assembly GCA_025379985.1 of Phyllomedusa bahiana. NCBI lineage: Eukaryota > Metazoa > Chordata > Amphibia > Anura > Hylidae > Phyllomedusa > Phyllomedusa bahiana. Next base: position 99,691 of record JAODAL010011106.1, on the reverse strand, counting down.
GCGGGGTTGAGGTTTGGCTCAATGGTCAAGACCAAAGTTTCTTCCTCTCCTGGGTCTCTGAATACCTGGGTATCAAATCAACACCATAGTAGCTTTGGTTTTAAATAGAGATGCCATAATTCTTTATCTGTATATTTAGATGTAATGGGATTTGGGAAGGCAAGGTTCATCCACTTTTTCTTATGTTACTATCCCCCATCTTTATTGTAACATGGCTGGACCATTGTAAACCAAGCACTTTGTCACCTTTGTTTCACCCATACACCCTCATAGATTGAAAGCTCTTGCGAGCAAGGAGCCCTGACCCTCGTGTCTCATTTGTCATAGCTTTTTATAATGTAGATGTCTGGTTTGTCTGTGCTTATTCCCTCTATATTGTAAAGTGCTGCGGAATATGTTGGCGCTAAATATATAAAGATTATTATTATTATTTTATATCGTTCACTTGGGTTAGACAAGAATTCGGAAAATTGCGCCCACAAACGCTGCAATCTCATGACATCGCAACACAAGAGGCAACAAAAAGTGATTTTGGGTCTGCGAAAAAAATTCTGCTCCTAAATCTCATTTTGGGGCCTCATTTCTGAAATGGTTAATTCTTCATTTTATTCATCAATTATAACGTTTCTGCGAATTCAGACGATTCGAAAAAATACCATTAATATCATGATTGCTCTTGTTTTGTGTTATATGCACACTTTCAGTTGGAGGTTTGGTCTGCTGGTTAAGAGCAAGTTCTGGTTTTCTCTGGAGATCTGCGTTCAAGTCCTGGCTCCTCTATGACTCTGAATATCGGTGTTTGCTTGGATTTTCTTGTCCTTTTTCCCCTCAATACAACAACATTGAGGAAAGTTCATTCTGATCTCAGCTGGAGGTTTGGTTCTGCGGATAAGACTAAGTTCTCCTGTCCTGGGATCTTTGGAGACCTGGGTTCAAATCCACCAACAGAAGGTTTGGTTTTAATAGATAGCCATATTTTCCTCAAATTGTAAAAACGGTTCACAAAGGTTACTAAATTCGAAATTGCGCAATTCGGAAAATCGCAACAAGATGCAAAAAGTGAATTCGGTCGGGCGAAAAAAATTCTGCTTTCAAATCTCATTTGGGGCCTTGTTTCTGAGAAGGTTAATTCTTCATCTTATTCATCAATTATAACGTTTGTGCGAATTCGGACGATTTCGAAAAAAAATACCATTAAAGTCAGTGATTGCTCTTGTTTTGTGTTATATGCAGACCTTTTATAAAGGTCCTATGTGAAAAAAGAAAAAAATGTTATGTGTTATTGTACACTCATCTCAATAAAGGTCTTATTGAAAAAAGAAAAAAAAAAGATTGCTGGTGATTGCGCAGTGCGAGGATTATTTTCCACGGATTTGTCACTGAATTGCAATTCATCAATTCCTCGTGACTAAATCGACCTGATTTTCAGAACAGTCCGTATTGAATTTACAATTCAGGAAAATAGAAAAAAAAAAACAGGACGTCGTTATCAGCCGACCATTCCTGGTTTTTTCACTTAATTTTCACAATTATTTCACTATTTTTTCCTAAAATAAAAAAAACATACAAACAGGTCGGGTTGGGATCGCAATCAGTTTTACCATCTAATTTAACAAAAAACAGTGTCTTATTATTCTGTGACGTTTTCTAGGTAAATTAGATGGTAATACTGCGTGCGATCCCGACCCGACATGTTTGTACGTTTTTTTTATTTTAGGAAAAAAATTGTGAAATAATCGTGAAAATTGGTGAAAATTAGTGAAAAAACAGGAATGGTCTGTGATAAACCCGTCCTGTTTTTTTTTTTCTATTTTCCAGAAATTGGTCAAATTCAACACGACGATCTTAAAATCACAGGCCCGATTAAGTCACGAGGAATTTGATGAATTGAATTCGTGGACGAAATCCTGAAAAAATCCAACCTCGCACCCGCGCAATCACCAGCAAATCGATTTTTTTTTTTTTTCTTTTATTTCCAAAAGACTTTATTGATATGAGTACAAATAACACAAAACATTTTTTTTTTTCTTTTCAATAGACTTTATATGAAAGTCTGCAATTAACCACAAGAACAAGAGCAAGTCATGACCTTTAATGGTATTTTTTTTTTCTAAGAATCTTCCGAATTCGCGAAAAACGTTATAATTGATGAATTAAGAATAAAAATTAAAAACCATTTCAAGAAAACAGGGCCCCCCAAACAATATTTAAAAGCATAATTTTTTCACGCACGACCGAATTTCTTCTTTTTGGCGCTCATTGTTGCGATTTCCGAATTGCGCAATTTTTCTAATATCGTAACCAGTGAACCCGATAATTCCACAATTCTTGAAGAATTTAATGGCTTCTAAGAAGCAAACCTCTGTGGTGGATTTGAACCCAGTCTCGCAGAGATCCCAGGACTGAGAACTAGGTCTTAAACCACAGAACCAAACCTCCAAGCAGAGATCAGGGGAAGCTTCCCATATTGTTTTATACCAGGAAGACAAGAAAAAGCTCCCCAGATGTTACAGAAGCGCCCATGACAGAACTCAGGGTCTGCCAGAATAACCCAGAATGGTCAGAGGACCCTCGAACCACGTCTCCAGCAGGACAGCAGGCTCCCCTGCTCCTCACACCACAGCATCACCTGGACCCCAGTCACCAATTCTCACTAATATGAATCCCGACATAAAAACAGGCGGTCGGGCCGCACTCGCGTCTTATTATCCTGCGCTGTTTGTTTTCTGTAAACCAGACGCTTATTCTGCAACCCCCGACCCTCCTGTTTATAATGTCTGGCTGATATTGTGGAAGATTTGAGGTCGGCTTGTCTGATGAGGAGAGTAGCCCGTCTGGCGAGACCTGGGTTCTGGTCCCCCTCCAAATCTGTACATCCTGGGCTTGTTTGCTTAGGATTTTCTTCTCAGTATCCCTCCTTACTACAACAGAGACTTAGAAAAGTTCTTACAGATCTACAGCAGGAGGTCTGGTCCTAGGTTGTCAAGACCAAGGTCTGGTTTTCTGGAGACCTGAGTTAAGCCCTGGGAGCCGACTTTAGTTTTCTCTTGTCATCATTCCTCATCAATACAAAAGATTGAGGAAATGATCCCTCTGATCACAGCTTCAGGTTTGGTTCTGTGGTCAAGACCAAGTTCTTATCCCTGGGGATCGCTGGAGACCTGGGTTTCTAAATACCAAACACAGAGGTTTGGTTTTTAAATAGAAGCCATAATTTCCACAAAATTGTAAATATCGGGTTCACTGGTTACGATATTCGGAATTTGCGTCACAAACGCGCAATATGGAAATCGCAACAAGACACAAAAAGTGAATCCAGTCAAGCGAAAAAAGTTCTTGCCTTTTTATAAACTCAATTTGTGGCCTCTTTGCTGAACTAATGGTTAAATTTCATCAGTGAATTATTCATAGCAATTATAAGCGTTTGTAGCGAGATTTGAGGGACGATTTTCGAAAAAAATAACCATTAATATCAAGATTGTGCTCATGTATTGTGTATATTTACAGACTTCCCAAAAGCAAAGTCAAGTGACCAAAATCTAAGAAAAATAATCGATAATATGCTGGTGATGGGGGCGCAGTACGAGTATTGATTTTCTAAAACGGATTTGTCACTGAACTCAATTCATCAATTCCTCATGTCTAAATCGGCCTGATTTCAGATCGTCGTGATTGAATTTCACCAATTTCAGGAAAATAGAAAAAAAAACAGGATGGGATTTATCACCGACCAGTCCTTTTTTTTCACCAATTTTCACTATATTTTTCACAATTTTTTCATAAAATAAAAAAAAGGTAAAAACAGGACAGGTCGGAATTGCATTACTGGGAAAGCTGGGGTATAGCTCAGTGATATGTTCTGACCCTAGTAAAGCTGAGGTAATATGATGAATTAATAGTTCTGACACTGGGAAAGCTGGGTTATAGCTCAGTGATGATAAGTTCTGAGACTGGGAAAGCTGGGTTATATAATAGAATATATTATCATATAAACCCAGCCCTTTCTCCCCGTTTCAAACTATCATCCACGTGAGGCAATCAACCCATCTTTCCCCCATTCAGTAACCTATCATCACTGAGCTATTAAGACAAGGAGAATTCCCAGTGTCAGAACGGCATAGCACAGAGCTATAACCCGAGCTTTTCCCGCCCCAGTGTCAGTTAATGGACAACTGGGAAACCTGTTATAGCTCAGTGATAGGTACTGACACTGGAAAAGCTGGTTATAGCTCAGTGATGGATAATTACTGATCACGTGGGATAAGCTTGGTTATAGCTCGGTGGATTATAAGTTATCTGGAGACCACTGGGAAACTGGCTGGTGGTTATAGTCTCAGTGATTGACTAGTTCTGACACAGGGAAAGCCGGGTTATAGCTCAGTGGATGGTTGCGTTACACTGGAAAAGCAGGGTTAAAGCTCATTGATATAAGTTCTGACACTGTGAAAGCTTGTTTTATAGCTCAGGATGAATGATAATTTTCAGACCGCCCCACTGGGAAGAGCTGGGTTATATCTCAGTGATGATAATGTCTTACACTGGGAGAAGCTGGTTATATAGCTCAAGTGATGACTAGGTTTCTGACACTGGGAAGCTGAGTGTTTAGCTCATGTAGATGATAAGTTCTGACACTGGAAAAAGCTGTGGTATCGCTCAGTGAAGATAAGTTCTGACACTGGGAAAACATGGTTTATAGCTCAGTGATATGATAAGTTCTGACACTGGTAAAGCTGTGTTATCGCACATGTATGTATAGGGTTCTGACACAGAGAAAGCGGGTAATAGGCTCAGTGGTGGGGTGTTGGGTGATATGGGAGGATAGGTTGCTGACACTTGGGAAAGCTTAGGGATATAGCTCATCTTGTATGAATAGGCTCTGGACAGCAGGGAAAGCTGGGTTATACTCAGTGATAGATAGGTTCATATACTGGGAAAGCTGTCTTATATGCTCATTGATAATGTTTCTGACACTGGGAAATCTTGGTTATAGCTCAGTGAGTGATAATTTTCTGACACTGGGAAAGCTTGTTATAGCTCAGTGATGATAGGTTCTGACACTGTGGGAAAGCTGGTTTATAGCTCAGTGATGAAAGGTTATCTTTACACAGGGTAAAGCTGGGTTATAGATCAGTGATGAAGGTTCTTACCGGGGAAAGCGGTTTTATAGCTCAGTGTGATAAGTTCTGACACGGGGAAAGCTGGGTTATACTCAGTGATGATAATTCTGACATGGGAAACTTTTTTAAAGCCAGTGATGATAGGTTTAACACGGAAAGCGGGGTTTATAGCTCAGGGGTGATTTTTTCTTACCGGGGAAACTGGGTTAAAATCGTGAGATGGTTCTTAAAAGGGAAAGGGGTTTAAGCTCAGTGATGAAGGTTTGACACTGGGAAAGCGGGTTATAGCTCGTGATGTGGGTTCCTAACTGAAAAAGGTTGGGTTTACCCTAGTGAGATCATTCTGACATGGGAAAGCTGGGTTATATTCGGGGATGATATTTTTCTGACACTGGGAAAGGGGGGTTATAGCCAGTGTGTTCAGTTTGAACTGGGAAAAGCTGGGTTATACTCGGGTTAAAATTTGATGGGGTTTCTGAATTTTTGGGAAAGCGGGGTTAAGCTCAGTGATAATTCTGACAGGGAAAGCGGGTTAAGTCAGGTTAAGTTCTCAGGGGAAAGCTGGTTTTAGTCTGGTATTTTGACATTGGGGGGGGGGGGGGGGGGGGGGGCGGTGGGGGGCTTCCTCCAGGAAATCCATTCAAGACTGGAGATGACTTGTGACGCACTGGGGCACGGAGAATTCAAAATAGGTTTTAAAATTAAATTACTGAATTTTAAAAAAAATGTTTTAAAGGTTGTGAAGCAATAAAATCCGTTTTGGGGGGATCATGGTCTTTTGTCCCGATCTGCAGAATAAAGTTGTCATTTTCACCAAACATCAAATGTCGTAAAAATACATTTTATCTTTTATTTTTCTGTTCTTCCTCACAGATAAGTTTCTCAGAACAAAGTGTGATGCTAATAAAAGCTCCTCCTCCTCCTGTAGCCGCGGACGGTGGAAGAATAGAGGAAATACTGGATGTGACCGAATCATTAACAATAAAATCAAAGGGGTCGTCATTCGTCACTGTTGGTCCCTTCCCACTTTTTGGTAGGTTTCGGAGTCGGCGTGTTTGGGGGGGAACTCACACCCATGGTAGGTGCAGTCCTGGGCCTATAGGAGGATGGAACAGGGTAGTAAAAAACCATGCGGCAGGTATCGGGGAAGACAAAACAGGTCTGTAGCTATAGCAAACCAGTGCTGGCGCCTATCGGAGAGATCAAACATCTGTAGCTATGTGACCAGTGCTGGCAGCCCTACAGGAGAGATTGAACAGGTCTGTTAGTTTAGTGACCATGCGGGCAGCCTATCGGGGAGAGTTTGAAAGGTCTGCGCTGTACAACCATGCTGGAGCCTTCGGGAAAAGATTGAACAGGTCGAGTTTTTCAACCAGCACGGGGCCCTACCAGGAGAGATGGCTGAGCTATAGCAAGCAGCCTGGCAACCATCAGGGGAGAGGAACAGGTCTGTACTATAGAAAACCAGCACTGCAGCCTATCAGGAGGGGAAGAACAGGTCTGTAGCAAAAGCAACCAGTGTGGACCTGTCAGGAGAGTTTGAACAGGTCTGTACTATACAACCATGCGGGCAGCCTGTCAGGAGAGAAACGGTCTGTAGCAATAGCGACCTGAGGAGGGGAGCAGCCCTACAAGAGGGGATATCAAGGAAAAGTAGGCACTGTTATGGACCATATCGCAAAGTGACTTTTTTTTAGAAAGGCTTTAACATAAAAAGCAGCGATCCCTGATGAACAACCCTTTTTAAACCTTCGATTCTCATTGCAGTTTTGTATAGTACTGTAGAATTATGATACTGTGTATGTCCTCTTTACCCCTTCCCTAATTTCCCCCCTTTATTCCCTGTTGGGAATGTTTGTAAACATGTTTAAAATGTTAATAAAAACAAGTTTAAAAAAAATGTCTGTATTTCGATGATATTGTAATCAAAGCTTAAAAAAAATGTCATCAATAAAAATCGGTCCTTACTTGGTAACTCTGGGTCCCACTGATGGTGGGGAAAGGTAAGAAAATAAAGACCATGTAGGTTGTTTTGTGATCCTCACAAAGATTGCGGAAATTTGGGAAGTTTTGGGGAACACATTGCAGCTGTTGTCAATAGATGGCCTTTACATCGTATTTCCCCAATAGCTTTCCTGTTTGCCCTATAAAAATCCCAAAATATTAAATCTTAAAGAATAATTTTTTCACAGAAAATGGAAAAAAAAGGGGCCCCCCCCCCCCCCCCCCCCCTGCTTGTTAATGACCCCCCCAAACCCCTCGGGAACAAAAAGGGCTGAATTACCAATTGTTTGAAATGAAAAAGACAAACCCCCAAATTTTGTAAACCTAAGTCAATTAATCTCTACTACAGTTCCGGGTAAAAACTCAATGGACCAGTGATGGTGCAGCTATAAAAGTGGTAATGTATATTATTAAAAATTGTGTGAAATGTATATTTTTAATTTTATTGTTATAATGTATTATATGTGATAGTGTGTAATGTAAATTATTATATTTTGTTGTAATGTTTTTTATTATATACTTCGTAACCCGCTATCTCTTTTTAACTCTTTCTTGACCTCTCAATCAGTTTCCGCACCCTACACTCCAGGGAAACCCTTTTCTAACTAAAGTCTCTAATGACCCCCTAACAGCAAATCTCGGTAACACTCATTGCGCTTCCTTGGATCTCTCTGCGCGTTTGACACTTTTTATCACCCCCTTTCCTCGATGCCAGCACCATTGGCCTCCGGCACCGCTCTCGCTTGGTTCTCGTCCTACCTCTCGCCCCGTCCTTCATGTCTCTTTTGGGTTCACCTCCTCTCCTCTTCCTCTTCTGTGGGTTCCTCGGGGACAGTTTGGCCCCTTCCCTCTTTTTCATTACACAGCCCCCTTGGTAAACCCAAAATTTTGGGGTTTCCCCAGTACCTTCTATGCGGATGACCCCCAATTTACACCTCCTCCCGTGACATCACCCCCCCCTTTGCTACAAAACACCAGTGACTGCCGCTGCCCTAAATCATGTCCTTCTTATCTTAAAAAAAACCCACTAAAACTGAACTTTTTAGTCTCCCCCATCTATAACAACCTTTCCCCTGCCTTTCTGTTCAATGTGGCACCACCATAACTCCTACAGCGGGCCCCATGTTTTTGGGGGTTTTACTAACTTGATCTGACCTTCACCCCCTATATCAAAATCCCTTGCCCGCTCCTGCACCTGCACCTCAAGAACATCTCCAAAATCCGCCCATTTCTCACTGTGGAAACGTCAAAACCCTTCATTGTTGCTCTTTCTTCCGACTCGCTACTGCAACCCCTTCTTATGGGTCCCCCCTCTCTGCAAATCTCCCCTCCCCAAATTGTCCTAATGCAGCACCGGGTTTGTCTTTCTTTCCAGCCCTATCCCGAGCCCTACCCTGTGTCATCTCTCCCCGGGCTCCCTATTCAGTCAAAATACAAATAAACTCATCACTCTCACAATAAGGTCCCCACATGCTGCCCCCCATACTCTCCTCCATCTCGTCTACCACCCTACCCGTGCTCTCCGCTTCTGATGAATCGGGGTTACACCCATCAATCTCCAACCCCCCACCCGTCCCCAAAATTTTACACGATTCCCATTCCGGGGAATCTACCGCGGGCATAGGACCTCATGTTTTTAAAAGGGGCCCTGAAACCTCTTCCACCGGGCCTCCCGATCCCTAATGCAAAACACCCCTCCCCCCCCACCCCCCCGCCACTCTTCTATTTTTCAGCTCTTAACTAATATGAATTACTGTTTGGGTGGCAGTTCACCGATTCTTTTTAAAAAAACCCCAATTTTGTCAGGGGTTTGGACCATTGAAAATCAGCACTTTTTTACCTTTGTCTCTCCTGTCATCCAAAAATTGTAAGCTTTTGCGACGGGGCCCTTCCCCTTTGTGTTCATTGAAAGTAGCTTTTCTTTGTGAAATGTCTGTTTTTGTTGTCCCCTAACCTCCTTTGTAAAGGGTGCTGCGGAATATTTGGCGCTATATAAAATAAAAAATTATTATTTTTATTTTATTTTATTAAAATTTATTTAAAATATATTTTTAATGTATATTATTTTTGTAATGTTTTTAAAAAAAGGTGTAATTAAATTTTTTTATTGTTTACAATGTAGTTATAGTGTGATAGTGTGTAATGTATATTATTATACATAGTGTGTAATGTATATTATATATAGTGTGATAGTGTGTAATGTATATTATTATATATAGTGTGTATGTATATATTCTTATTGTTGTTGCAATGTAGTTGTAGTGTGATAGTATGTAATGTATATTATATAGTGTGCAATGTATATTTATATATTGTTTAAATTTATATTATTATTTTTGTTTATGTATATTTTTTATTTTTTGTCAATGTAGTTTAGTGTGATAGTGTAAAAAGTTTTTAAATTTATAGTGTTTAATGTATTTTTATTTTTAATTTTAGTGTGTAATGATTATCATAGTGTGTAATGTATATTATTTAGTGTGTAATGTTTTTTATATTATGTGTTTATGTTATTTTTTATTCTTATTTTTACAAGTATGAAGTGTGTAATGTATATTATTTTATATAAGTGTAATGAAATTTATTATATGTGTAATGTATATTAAAATCGTGCGTGTTATTATTATATATATGTGTAATGTATATTTTTTGGTGCAATGTATATTATATATATTTTTAAAAATGTATAGTTAAAATTCTTATTTTGTTACAATGAGTTATTTGATAGTGTTAAGTCACTCCCCCGGCCCCAACTTTATTAGGTACACCATGTAGTACGGGTTGGACCCTTTGCCTTCAAACTGCCTCAATTCTTTTTGTGGCATAGATTCCAAAGGTGTTGCAACGATGCTCAATGGGACCAAAGGGGGCCCAAAGAGTGCCAAGAAAATATTCCCACACCATGGCCCCCCCCCACCAGCCTAAAAACCCTTGATACAAGGGAGGATTGGGTCCATGCTTTATGTTTTTTGACAAAAAAATTCGACCCCCCCACCGATTCGCAGCAAAATCAAGACTCATCAGAACCCGGCAAAAGTTTTTCCAAACTTTTACTGTCCAATTTTGAGACTTTGGGGAAATTGGAGCCTCAACCCGTTCTTAGCTGAAAGGAGTGGCACCCGGGGTCTTCTGCTGCTGTAGCCCCCTTGCCTCAAAATTCCGACGTGCGTTAAATGTCTTCGCCTACCTTGGTTTGTAAGGGGGGGGTATTTGGCCCCTTTGCCCTTTTTATAGCTCGACCCGTCTGCCCATTCTCCTTTGAAACCCCTTGGGATCAACAAGGGATTTCCCCCACAGGACTGCGCCCCCTGGATGTTTTTTCTTTTTCGGGGCCAAAATTCCTCTGTAAACCCCCAGAGATGGTTGTTCGTGAAAATCCCAGGGGAACAGCAGTTTTTTTGAAATACCAACCACCCTTTCTGGAAAAAAACACCCTGCCACTTCAAAGGCACTCAAACACCTTTTCTTCCCCTACTGATCTGTTTTTTTTAAAAAGCGGAGATTGTCTTTGACCATGTTTCCCTTTCCTAAATGCCTGGTTGCCGCCTGGTTTTGGGTGTTGAAAATTGAAGGGTTTCGACTTGGACAGGTGTTAATAAAAGTGGGCCGGTGGTTATTTAATGTGTGTTATGTATATTTTAAAAAGTGGGATTGTGGTAATTATATATTAAAAATTCTTTTTGCGTTATAGTGTGATAGTGGTAATGTATTTTTTTTATAGTTGTATGATATTATTTTATATAGTGTGTTATGTATATTTTTTAAAATTTTATTGTGTTTGTTTAAAAGTTTTTTATTGTTGTGAAAATGATCAATGAAAATTTTTTTTGGTGGAAATGTTTGTTCTGAGCCTGGATAAAAAATGGGGGAGGAAGGGGGGGTATTCCGTGTCTTAGCAAAACCCGAAAGGGCCTGGAGATGCCCCCCGTGGGGGACCTGGCTTTTATCAACATTTTTGGGGGGGGGGAGCACGGGGACTGTCCTTGGGGAAAAATTCTGTGGGGGGGGGGGGTGGGACCAGGGGGTAGTTGAAAGAAATTTGTTCATTAAAAGATTTTAAGGGTGCTTTCCCCAGTGCGTTTGGTGCAGTAAAAAAGGGTTGTTCCTCCCTTGATCATCTCACCCCCAGTCCGGTTTTCTTGGTTTTTTTTTGAATTAGGGGGTTTTATGGCTTTACTATCTGCATTAGAAACCAGGTCTGTACTATAGCAAAACCCGTCGGAACCTATCAGAAGACAACATCTGTAGCTTTAAACACCTAGGGTGACAGCCCATACAAGAGGGGATACTGGAAAAGGTAGGACACTGTTAATGGACACATATTGCAAAGTGACTTTTTTTTGCAAATCTTTAACTAAAAAGCGCAATCCTTATAGTGGGAAAAACCCCTTTTTTAAAATACCAAGGGCCCGATGCAAAAGGGTTAGGAACAGTTGCCCTGGACTGCTTCTGGAAAACCAAAATCCGAGTTCTTTAAAAAGCTAAATAACTCCTTGAAGAGTCTAAATTCCCTTACTTTAAAGGGGTTTCTCCTACGATTCATCTTTTTCCTCGCCTGTTTTCTTGGTTCCATTTTGAATTCAGGCATGTTTACTGGCTTCTAGAGACTGCTGAAATCCAGGTCGTCCTATTTGCAACCATGCTGGCAGCCTAAAGGAATTGAAAAAGGTTGTATTATGCAAACCCCAAAAAAGGGGGATGCAAAACCCTCAAAAGGGGGTATCAAAAAATAGGTAGGACACTTTTAATGGACACATATTGCAAAGTGACTTGGTTTTGAAATCTTTAACATAAAAAGCAGCAATCCTTGGGAAATTTTTAAACATTTTTGTTTTAAAAAAAACAAGTTTTAAAAAAATGTCTATATTTCAGATAAATTTTAACAAAAATTAATAAAAAAGGGTGCATTAAAAATCGGCTCCTTTACCTGGTAACTCTAGGTGTCCCATCTGAATGGTTGGGAGGTAAGAAAATAAAGACCATGTAGGATTGTTTTGTGATCCTCACAAAAATTTCTTGAAATTTTGCAGAGTTGGAGACACAGTTTCTGCTGTCTGTCAATAGATGGCGCTGTTCACATCAGTATTTACCCAATAGACATCCTGTGTTGCCCTATAACAAATACAAGGTATCTGAGGATCTTAAAGAATACACTTTTTTCACAGATAATAGAAGAAAGGAGCCCCCATTGCTGTGTTAATGACCCCACCAGCACTGCAGAAGGGACAAGGGCTGTGCATGCTAATTGTTTGCAATGCAAATAGAGACAAACCCCCAACTTGTAACACCTAAATCAACTAATCTCTACATACAATTCCTGGAGAAATAGCAAGGGACCATGTGATGGTGTAGCTAGTTATAGTGTGATAGTGTGTAATGTATATTATTATATATAGTGTGTAATGTATATTATTATATATATATAGTGTGTAATGTATATTATTATATATAGTGTGTTATGTATATATTATTCTTAGTGTTGTTACAATGTATCAATGTATTTCCTGTTGGAATGTTTCTATCTGAGCCTGGATTGACCACATGGGGGAGGAGAGGGGAATATTCCTAGTGTCTTAGCATATACCTGACTGGACCCTGGAGATACCCCCTGTGGTGACCTGGGCTTTGATCATCCAGCTCTGTTTGCTGGGGGTTGGGAGCACTGGAGACTGTCCAGAGCAAAAATACATGTGGGGGATGTGGGACCAGTGGGAGTAGTAGAAAAGCAAGTTAGTTCTAAGGGTGCTTTCACACAGCACAGTTTTGGTGCAGTATTAAAGGGGTCGTCTCACTACATTGATTCCTCTTACCTCAGTCCTGTTTTCTTGGTTTCATTTTGAATTCAGGGGCGTGTTTACTGGCTTTTACTAGGCTGCAGTAGAAGCCAGGTCTGTAGCTATAGCAACCAGTGCTGGCATCCTATCACGAGAGATTGAACAGGTCTGAAGAAATAGCAACCACTGCTGGCAGCCTATCAGGAGAGATTGAACAGGTTTGTAGCTATAGCAACCAGTGCTGGCAGCCTATCATTAAAGACTGGAACAGGTCTGTAGCTATAGCAACCAGTGCTGGCAGCCTATCATTAAAGACTGGAACAGGTCTGTAGCTATAGCAACCAGTGCTGGTAGGCTATCATGAGAGATTGAACACATCTGTAGCTATAGCGACCGGAGGAGCTGATGCAGCCCATACAAGAGGGGATATCTAGGAAAAGGTAGGACACTGTTAATGGACACATATTGTAGAGTGACTTGTTTTTGCATTGCTTATTGTTAAGCAATGCAGAATTATGTATTATTGTTCTTTTGTCAAAAAGTTACGTGTTCCAGATGGGATTATGATTAGTATTCTAGGAATAAAATATTGGAACATATTTGCTCTTTGGCCCAAATAATCCTTGACTTTTCATTATAAGAAAATAATAGACAATTCTATTATTCTAGGAAAGGAATTGTAGAAAACATTTCCTAGAATTTATATAACATAAATTAGATACAATTTTAAGCCAAGAGGAGATAATTCATTCCAGACATTGTGACACCCAATTTATATAGTGAAAACTGCAATTGACAACAATAAAGTCAGTCTCTGATATGCTCATTTACGATGTGTGTGTCATTTACTCCGGGCTCCCGGCTCGTTATTCCGGGATTATGTGTGATATATCTAAAGATAACTAATCTGCACCTCTCTGCCATAGGTATAGAGCAGCAGTTTTTGAGACTGCCGTAACAGAGCCACGGTGAAAACCTTAAAGGACTATAAGCAAAATACCAATGTAGTGACTATTCTGTGAATGTGAAGGGTGTTGATCTTTCTACATCTATAAATTTGGTCACCCACATGTACGCTTGCTCTATTGATTGGAAGAACCCCCGTGACAGACCACATAACATAAGTTATAAGAAAAGATGCTCCACATTTATTAGACAATAAAGCGTAGTCAACCATGCTTCTGTGTCTGGTATATAAAGCGAATATTATTGGGAAATAGAGCAAACCTAGTCTGAATAAGATTATGTTTGCGATTTTTGTGTTTTATGGTTTCCCCACGGTATATATTGTGACACTATTCTTGATGGTATCCCGACAGACACCTGTTAATGGAGCCAAAAACAAGGTGTTTACACCCTAAAATTATACATTTTGTGACAGTTTAGTCAACCTTGATATCATAATTTCTGTAGACGTGTGCACAAAATGTGACTCATCCTAAGTTAGGTGCGGGGATAGGCTCTCAAATGATAAGAAAGTCCTTTTTTCCTGAAGGCTCTTCTAAGGCTCCGAAGGTCGAATGTGTCTGATGAATTTGCATGCTTGAAAGTGAACTTCTGAAGAAGAGCAGTGAAGAAGAGAAAGATCTCCATGCGAGCCAGTCCTTCCCCAGGGCAGATCCTTTTTCCTGCAAAAACATGAAATTTTCTCCATTAAAGGGGTTTTCTCACCACGCTGTTTCACTGAGTTTTAGCAGTTTTGCCTACACTTTGTCTCCTCATGGTGTGGGTGGTTCTATAGCAGTGATTAGCATACTCAAATTCTAGGGAACCATTATTCTGAGTGCAGGAGATTGTTATCTCCTAACAAGATTACAGATTAATCCATGTTTTTCAGTCCTCACAGCACATGTACCTTATGTTTAGTGAAGCTAATCTTGTTAGCTATAATTAGTTTGCTTCAATCTGTCTGTCCAGTGGGGTGACCTCACTCACTGCTCTCAGTTAATCAGATAACAGATGTCCATCTGATATGCAGGTAACCATAGAAACCTGTGTGCACTTAAAGGGGTTTTGCCACAAAGTAAAATTGATGTGGGAAGTTTGTAAATTAAGTAATAAACATTTTCACCATTCATTATTATTAAAAATTCTGCACCGTTTTGTTTTAGCTGCTCGTTTAGTGATCCATTGTTTACAGCTCATCTCCAGGGGATACGACCAGGACTGAGGCGCTCTCAGCCCTGGTCGCACATGCTCAGACGTCACCTCTCCTCTCAGGCAGCTACTGAGTGTTCAAACCCCAGGTGCTGTCATTCTCCTCTGCTGTCATTAAAAAAAGAAAACTCAATCAGGTCTGAGCATTGATAAAGAGAAATAAAATCCACAGGATTGGTTCCTGCAGGGATTTGAACCGAGGACCCTTGTGCTGTGAGGCAAAAGTTTTCCCTCTGAGCTACAATGTAGCTACTTACAGGTCAACACATAAACAGACCTTTCTTTGAATAAAGAGAGAAAAGTCCTGGTGATGTCATCCTGCTGGGTCACATGATGTGCAATTCAAACAAATCACACACGCCCCCTACTGAGCACACAGAGTTGAAGAGCTGGATACAGGAGGTATGAAATGAGATTGTGGCAAAACCCCTTTAAGACAAAGCTTCACCCGACAGTCCCCTCTGTCTATCTCATTTCCTGCAGTTCCCCCACATCCACACCTCAACACCTGCACATCATCTTCCCCCTATCTTCCTTCTCTACTGTCACCATGACAAGCTCTCCACTCTACTGTTCGCAAAATCCAACCTCACTACCTGTAATCTTGACCCACTGGCCATCCCACCTCATCCAGACCTCATGCATTCTATCCATCCCAGCCCTCACCCCCATCTCGTCAACCTATCATTAACCTGCTGGCATCTTCCCTTCCCACCTTTAAACTAGCGATCCATCACACCCAATCCTTAATAAACCATCTCGTTGACCCCTCCTCACTGTCCCACTATCCCCCATCTCACTGTTCCATTCGCATACTAAACCTCCTCGAACAACACGTCTATCTTCAACTTTCCCCCATCTCTCCAACAACTCCTCTCCTGACCCACTGCAATCTGCTTCCGACCCCACACTCTACAGAACACCCCACAAACCAAAGTCACCACGACCTATCAACTGCCAAAGCCTCTCGTCACTACTCTGTGCTTCTCCTTCCTAGACCTGTCCTCCGCCTTTGAACAGTCGACACGTCACTCCTCATTACAAATCCTCTCCTCCCGACGGCATCACGGACCTTGGGCCCTTTCCTGGATCTCCTCGTACATCACTGATCGGACATTCAGCGTCTCCTCACTCAGAGCCACCACCTCCTCCTTCGCGCCCGCTCCTCTGTTGTTACCCCAGGGGAGCTGTCCTGCGGGGCCACAACTCTTTTTCTATCTACACTATTGGGCTGGGTCATCTAATAGCATCGCAAGGCTTTCATTACCACCTGAATGCTGATGATACCCAACTCGACAACTCCGGCCCCGTTATTACCTCTCTCACTCTCCACCGAAACCCTGCACTGTCTTTCGTCCATATCCTCCTACTTCCTCCTCACGTCTCCTGAGAGCTAAACTGTGGAGAAAACTGAATTTCATCATCTTTCCACCGTCCCCACTCCATCCCTCCACCTGATCTCTCTATCACAGTCAATGGCTACACTCTCTCACCAGCTCTAGCAAGTCCGCTGCCTTGGGATAACCTTGACTCCAATCTGTTCCTTCAAACCCGCACATCCAAACCTCACCTCCACCATGCGCCTACTCCTGAAAAATATCTCCCGTAACCGTTTTCATTCCTTAACTCGAAAGCACAAAAAATGCTCGTCCAGGCCCTCGTCATCTCACGCCTAACTACTGCACACCTTCTCTGTGCCTCCATCTAGCACCCTCGCTCCCCTCCAAAACCATCCTAACTCGCTGCCCGTCTGAATTCACCTCCTCCTCGATACTTCCCCCCCCCCTCTGCCGCTCCCCTCAGCCAATGCCCTTCACTGCTCCCATTGCCCAGCGAATCCAGTTCAAGTTAG
Source organism: Phyllomedusa bahiana (assembly GCA_025379985.1). Classification (NCBI taxonomy): domain Eukaryota; kingdom Metazoa; phylum Chordata; class Amphibia; order Anura; family Hylidae; genus Phyllomedusa; species Phyllomedusa bahiana. The sequence continues at coordinate 82,787 of JAODAL010011106.1, read as the reverse complement.
CAACCATGCCCTACAAGGCTTCTCCATGAACCCTCTCCCCTCCATACAACTCTGCTCAAATCTCCAGATATCTCCCATCACGCAACCTCCGCTCCTCACATGACCTTCTTCACCTGCTCCCCCTTATCACTCCTCCCACAACCGTCTCCAAGACTTCTCCCTGTGCTTCACCCACACTCTGGAACTCACTGCCACCAACACATCAGAACTCTCCCCCACTTCTCACCAGCTCAAAAGCAACCTTAAAAAAAAAAAAAAAAAAAAAAACCCATCTCTTCAGATTGTCCTACAACCAACAATAACCCTGCTGTCACTACACTATCCACAAACCATGACATGCCCCACACCTGTGTCTTCTTCCCACCTTCCTTTTAGAGTGAAGCCCACACGGTCATGGACCTCTCTCCTTCTGTAACCATTTGTTAGTTACTACACTTGTCAACTTATACTTTTTGCCCATGTTATGTATGAAACCTGAATGTACAGCGCTCTGGAACCAAGGGCGCTCTAAAAATAAATAATAATAATAATAATAATAACATAAAAACGAGATTAATTGTTTGTGAATATACTACTCAGGTCCCTATTTAGGCCCTTCTGTAGTCAGAGCCTTAATAGGAACATGTGTGGCCGCCCTTTTCAGGGCGATTACTCCATATCTCAATTTTCTATCAAATATGTAGCATTCCAGAAGCATATCCTATCACGTATATACATGTTCCCCTTTCCCCCATTTAAACCAACATAGGTTCATCAAGGCATAAGTCCAGTAAGATAAAAAGTTGGGTAATATTGAGAAATATAGGCTCTCTCAAAATATATCCACAATTGCATTCAAGGTACAATGAGCCCATATGGTCTCAATGGCCCGGCCAGAGTCATGATGGATTATTGTGCAGACCACTCCTGATACTGAATTATATTGAATTATCGGTGGGGGGTATCTTGGATATTTCTGTGATAGTAATTCGGTAGAGTATAGTAATCACTAGAAATAATGAACAAGCACACAACATGGCTATCTCACTGTGAGTGGTAAAAGAGTACATATGGAGCTATACCATCAACTGTGACCCATTCTGTGCAACAATAATGGTTTTGGAACCAATATACAGACTGATACAGTTGTGGTGCAGAGTAAGATATTATAACTCAATGAAGGAGGAAGAATGCTCGGACTGCTAAACAGATGCCAAGAATGATCAGAAGTGTGGCGTTCCAGTGCAGCATGGTGATGTTACCAAAGCAGCATCGAGAGCATGTAGGCACACAGAAGAAAGAAGAGCGAGGAGAGCCTGGTGTGAAACGGATTTTAAATTATCCACGCCCTTTTTTTTAGACCAAGAAACGACCAACACGGTTACAACTCATGTGGTGAGACAACCCCTTTAATGTCCCACAAAATGCTCTTATCTGACCACTGGGCAAAACACACACTAAACTGTATTCTCATCCAACTTCAGTTCAGAACACTGCTGTAAGGTTCTGGCACATGTGGTCCCCTTTGCCAAAACTAACGGAGACCCAGTATTGCTCCGGGAATCAGTCTGGGTGAGGAGGCCAAGAGACCTATTTGCCTAATGAGGGACCTACCTATCTGCCCAGGGAGACACGGCCTAGCGTGATGTCATGTGCTCCGAGAGGGCCCAGCAGACTGTTTTGCCCCGGGGCCCGTAATGCTTTTAAGACAGTGTGCTCACAGCACATATAGCTTTTGTTTGCTGCAATTGATAGTGTAATGGCTCAGCTAGTTACAGAGAAGCGAAATATGCTAAGCACTGATATAGAACCACCCACAGCCTGAGGAGACATTGAGTGTAAAACTTCGTGTGACTCTAATACTAGTGATTAGTGCTTATCATTTAGAGAAGACACAGGTAACCCATCAGCTCATACATACTGCAGGCAGCAGGAAAAGTTACCGAGTCCCAGATTACATTAAACTATGAGCTGTGAAGCACTTTACATAAATCATATTTCTATCACTGGCGTCAGATGTGTCCTCTCAAATGGGGAAGTGATAATTTGCTGCAAAATGGGGTCCTTTGAAAGTGTAAACGGGATCTTCTGATTAAGACCATCTACAAATGTAAGTACCTGCAGAGAAAGGCATCCAAGCATCGTGTGAGCAGAACGATCCATTCTCATCCAAGAAGTTTTCTGGATTAAAATCATAAGGAGTCTTCCAGCAGTCTGGATCTGATAGCACGGAGCCAAGGAGAGGGATAATGATGGTCCCCTGTTGGAACAGCAAGGTTAGATGCCATCAGAGGAAGGGTTATAGTTACTGTTCATACACTAAGGACTTAAAGGGAAGTGTCATCAAAAATAACTTAATGTTAAACACAATTTTAAGAATTTTGGTTATTTTTTTTAAATTTCCATTTCACTTTCAATATTTTTTTAAATCAATTCTTAAGTCCTGCAGTTTTCACAACACAGTAACACATATGCTGGACCTAGGCCTACTAATAGTCTAACACTACCTGTTCAGTAAGAAAGAATTCTCATGTTGTCTGCTTCATTATCAGCAACAAAGAGGGTCAAACTGAAAGGAGATACACAACCAGTGTGAATGGATCTACACAGGATCCAACATTCACAAAGAGGAGATGTCCACAGTTCACCTTTTCAACCTCCCTGCACAGTGACTTCTTCCCAGGCCACAAGCCATGACTAGAAAACTCTCCAATAGAAGTCCTTGGACTGAGTCAGTCTTAAAAGGGTTTTGCCACGATGTAATATTGACGTGGGATCCTCCAAAAGTGGTAAATTAATCACTTTTCTAAATATAGGTAATTAAAAAAAGTGAAGCCTCTGAGAACTACAGCATTGCTCAGTCTCCCATAGTTTCCTGACAGTTTACATGAGACACAACCAGGACACTGACAGGAGCTAATCTGGTTGACCTTGCGTGTTTGCACTTCCTATCTGATGACAGGGAACATGAAGGAGCTGGCAAGGGGCTAGGGAGAAAGTGCAGTGTATGAGACTGTCTGCTGTATAGAGAATCCACTGGTTGTAATGTAATTATTTGAGTAAACTTTGCAGACGCTTCTTGCTTCCTCGCTCTCTGCTCACCCCCCTTCCCTCTCACCCATGACTTAGCATGCTTTAACTTCTCTCCTGAGCAGATAAGAGGTAAAGAACTCACTTTGTGGCAAAACCCCTTTAAGTCTCTTATGTGCATGAAGCTACTGTAAAGCACCTCCCTGACTGCTGTTAAAGCAGTGCAAACAAGGCCTAGTGGCCTAAGTGGAAACTGCAAGACTTAAGAATTATTAAAAAATATTGAAAGTGAAAAATAAAAAAAAAACAACCAAAAATTCCTAAAAAATGTGTTTAACATAAAAACGGGACTTAAACAAGGACTCATTTTTTGATGACACATTCCCTTTAAAGGGATTGTTTCGTGGGGAAAGAAAAGAAAATGGGGGCGAAGGGGTAACATTACATATATTTTGGATAAAGTGATGAATCACAATAATTTGTAATCAGACATTCACTATTCTAGTAGCGGATTATCTAAAATTATATATATAGAGGTTTTTTTTAGGCATTAATCAGATGTGACCAGTCCCTTATGTGTTCAGAGCTTTCTTTACTAAGCTGCCATCTAGGTCCTTATTCACTGGCAGCAAACAGAGATCTTAAAAATGGGGGATATACACGGATATACACTAATTAGAAATTAGACACATGACCCCAAAGTGCAGTTGTGGATCAAATTCAGAGTGAATCCACTTTAGAACTGGCTAATCACGTAACTTAAAGGGGTTTTCTCACCATGCAGTTTCACAGTCACAGACAGCTTTTGTCAGGCTATGAGTGGTTCTATAGCAGTGATTAGCATATTTAGCTTCTCTGTAGCTAGCTGAGAAATTACACTGACAAGTCAAGAATTGTTCGGATGAATAGGTGCACAGTCAAGCTAATCGCAGCTGATTACAATGCCGGTGCTTCAACTAACAAGTCTGATTGCACCCCCCATCCTTCCTTAGCACAGATTAGCTATTGTCAAGTTGATGGTTTAATGGAAAACATTATAATCTGTTCTATTATTACATCCTTAACAAGCTCACCAGATATTGTGTTTAAACTACTCTTTATTACATCCATCCTTAACGAGTTCATCAGATATTTTCCACACTGCTTGCTGCAAGAGAACGAGGCCTTCAGAAATTCCTCTTCGGATGATACAGAGAGAGTACAAGGACACTTGATAAGTCTAGTTATACTGCGCAGATGCAAATCCTGTTCTGCGGTTTCAATTATAATCTGCCTTAGCAACAGCCAAATAGCCAATCATATTACGATAGAATAATCATGTGATTCTTAATACATACCAAAGGTATGTGGGGCTGTGGCTTCGGGTAATTAAAACAGAGCTATATACTAGACAGACCTGTGTGGTGTGTATTTCTTAATCTCTCAGCTGAGACCAGCTTTTTAACACAATTTGGACAGGGACAACTAATTGAATAGTAGTAGAACACAAGATAATTCTACACCTAATATCCTCACCTGACATTTGGTGCCGTGACTCATATCGCTGGATTTAAAAGACAATCATACAGCAGACCAGCACCATCTGTTCCATTGGGCACACTAGGCAGTTGCCCGGGGGCCCAAAAGGTATATGGGCCCCAGGTGGCGTATATTTGTTCCAGGAATACAGAGAACATACCCTGGATCCTTTGGTTGGTTTTGCTTATTTAACTGTTTGTATGTTTTTAGGATGTGCAAACAGTTAAAAACCATGGTGGAGAAGGGCTCCCTGCTCTGCCAATTAGTCTCGTAGGCTGCCGGTGTCCAAACTTAAGTGGCATGATAATATGGATGTGCTTGGGGGTGGCTAGAGGCATGACCTAGTGTGATGTCACGTATTTCGGCAGGGCCCACTTCAGTGCTCTGCCCAGGGGCCCATAATGCTGTTGAAACGGCTCTGCAGCAGACCACTGGTTTGCTAAGTGAAATGGAAAGGAAAGCAAAAAAAAAAAAAAGATCACTGTGAAATGGGAAACCATGGCCCGGTCAGATGGTTGGAGATTTCTGTTGTACTATGTTGATAGGTCAGAATTTGGTGCAATCAGTATGAGTCAATGAGCCTTCCTGTCTTGTGTTCAGCCTGGTGGAGGTGGCGTAATGGTATGGCAATTGTCTTCTTGGCACACCTTGCGTCTTCTGACATCTGTGGATGGACGTTGGGATAGTAGGGCTAATCTAAGCATTGTAGCAGGCTAAATTCATCCTTTTTCCCATAAAAGGAAGAACTTGGTCTGTCACAATGCTTGAATAAGCCCTACTATCCCAACGTCCAACCAAAGACGTCAGAGGCCTGGGCAGAGAAATGGCAGATGAGGTTTAATACAGATAAATGCAAGGTTATGCACATGGGGAGGAGAAATCCATTCCATTATTACATGTTAAATGTAAAAACGCTGGGTAAAAGTGACATGGAGAAGGACTTGGGAATCCTGGTGGACAGTAAACTTAATTGTTGCAGCCAGTGTCAGGCAGCAGCTGCCAAGGCAAATAGGATCATGGGGTGCATTAAAAGGGGAATAGAGGCACATGATGAGAACATTATTCTCCCATTATACAAGTCACTGGTCAGACCACACATGGAATATTGTGTACAGTTTTGGGCACCAAAGCACAGGAAAGACATTTTAGAGGTACAAAGGAGGGCAACAAAAGTAATAAAAGGACGGGGTGGACTGCAATACCCAGAAAGATGAGCAAGATTGGGGTTATTTAGTTTAGAGAAAAGACGGCTTCGGGGGGACATAATAAATATGTTTAAATATATTAAAGGTCAATATAGAGATCTCTCCCAAGATCTATTTATACCCAGGACTGTATCTAGAACAAGGAGCATCCTCTACGTCTTGAGTAACGAAAGTTTCTACATAAACATAGAAAGGGATTCTTTACTGTTAGAGCGGTGAGACTGTGGAACTCTCTGCCAGAGGGTCTTGTCCTGGTGACTTCAATAACAGAGTTCAAGAAGGGTTTGGATGCATTTCTGGAGTGTGATAATAGAACAAGTTATAGTGACCAGGATTCTGGAGAAAGGTCTGGATACATTTCTAGCTATAATAATATAACAAGTTATAGTGATCGGATTCTGGAGAAGGGTCTGGATACATTTCTAGACGTAATAATATAACAAGTTATAGTGACCGGGATTCTGGAGAAGGGTCTGGATACATTTCTAGATGTAATATATAAACAAAGTTATAGTGACGGGATTCTGGAGAAGGGTCCGGATACATTTCTAGATGTAATAATATAACAAGTTATAGTGACCAGGATTCTGGAGAAGGGTCTGGAGACATTTCTAGATGTAATAATATAACAAGTTCTAGTGATCAGGATTCTGGAGAAGGGTCTGGAGACATTTCTAGATGTAATAATATAACAAGTTATAGTGACGGGATTCTGGAGAAGGGTCTGGATACATTTCTAGATGTAATAATAGAACAAGTTATAGTGACCAGGATTCTGGAGAAGGGTCTGGATACATTTCTAGATGGCATAATAGAACAAGTTATTGTGACCAGGATTCTGGAGAAGGGTCTGGATACATTTCTAGATGTAATAATATAACAAGTTATAGTGACCAGGATTCTGGAGAAGGGTCTGGATACATTTCTAGATGTAATAATATAACAAGTTATAGTGTCTAGGATTCTAGATAGGGGTCATTGATCCAGGGATTTTTCCGATTGCCAGATTGGAGTCGGGAAGGAATTTTTCCCTAAAATGAGGACAATTGGCTTCTACCTCATTGGAGTTTTTTGCCTTCCTCTGGATCAACACCTTAGCACAACAGGCTGAACTGGATGGACGTCTTGTCTTTTTTCGGCCTTACAAACTATGAAACTAAGACGACGCAAGGTGTGCCAAGAAGATACATGGCAAGGGATTGGTTCTCATCAGTGGTAGGCAGAGGCCACCGATGTATGGACAGGTATAGGCACACTAGGGTTCTGGGTGTATACATGACTGCATGATATACGTGGAATGTAGGTGTCCTGGGCCCCAAGATCAAAGACATGAGGTACTGAGGTTCGAGAACAGTGCATGAATTGGTGCTAGGAACATGACAGCAAGTCTTCTCTGGCCTTTATAATCCTAATATCTTACTCTGAAAGAGAATATCTGGAATTCTTTTAGAATGGGCTGCTCAGAGCACGGCGGTACCTCCAAATATTTTGCCGCAATTGCAAGAAGCTTTCAAGGCCACATGGGCCAATAATCTTGTAGGATGATTAGTGGAATCCATTTCATGGCAAGTTTTTTTGATACTAAAACTCAAAGAAGTTCCAACAGGTTACTAGGTGGGGTTCTCGAAAATAATGGGTACGACCACACAGCAGTTGTAACCTTTCACATAGATTATGCCCCCTTTGCTGAAGACAACACAAGCCAGTGTCAGACCTGCTGTTTCCAGCACTGTGTCCCATATTCTGTAACATGCAGAAATTTCAGAGTATTTACTGCTCAAGTCATCCTGAAAAGAGTCCAGCGTATTCATGAAAAGAGTCAGCTTAATTCATGCCCCGCCCACCTGACAACTGATTAACTTATTACTTTGAACAGGTAGAAACCTGAGAATAAGTAAGGTGGGCGTGGCTAGCCTTGGGTGGGTGGGGTTAACACCTGTTCATGAATAAGCTGGACTCTTTGTCTGGCTTTTAAGCATTAGATACTCTAAAACTACAGTATCTTACAGAATAAGGGACACAGCGCTGGGAACAGCAGGTCTGACACTGGCTTGTGCTGCCCTCAGCAAGGGGGGCATAACCTATGTGACAGGTTCCCTTTAAGAATCTGGTGAGTATTTTATTGTCTTTTGAAGGTTTTGGGGGACGGTTCTGTCCGTGGTTTGCAGTGGACCCCTAAACCACTGAATAGGACACCTTCCGCCCGAAAACCAGGAGAAAGATTGTGCACATCCCGAGTTTTTTGGACCATCGGTGGTGTGAAATCTGCTCAGTAGAAAAGCTGTGCAGTGCAGACTAATGGTTGGAGGTGTCTATGGTGATGGATAATAGTCGGTTTTTAAATCTGAAAACCGACTGAAAACTATGCCATGTGGATGGACCCTTACTTTATATCAGGCAGTACCAGAACCTTTTGTGAAGTGTAACATCTCTTACCTTACGGATCATAAACCCTCGGAAGAACGTGTCCTCAGAAGTGGTGTGAGGAAGGGCCATTGGGACAACGTCTATGAATCTCATGATTTCATGCACCACAGCATTTGTATAGGGCATCTGCGACCGGTCAGAAATTCCAGGCATTCTGGTTGGACCAATGATGGTATCTATCTCCTTCTGCACCTTTTCTGCAAATGGAGGAAAATATCAGCCAATTGCAACATCGAAAATTAAAAAATTCTCTCATTATTCTGGCATTTGGCAAATACAAATAATTTTGGTTTCTAGTTGACCTAAAATGGGGACGGTTTATTCTGCCTTCATGTCAGAGAGTGAGAAGAACCTGCAGATGGGGCTTTTATATAGTGGATGGAAACTTCTGGTTTTTACTGTGTGTTCATGGAGTATGTGAAATACTGTTGAATATAGGAAGGGTGGTAAAAGTAAAATGAAACTGAAGTTGGTTTTTTATTCGGCAGTTTCTTATTCGGGGCTGAAGTTGGTTTCTTATTCACCAATTTCTTATTCGGGGCTGAAGTTGGTTTCTTATTCGGGGCTGAAGTTGGTTTCTTATTCGGGGCTGAAGTTGCTTTCTTATTCGAAGCTGAAGTTGGTTTCTTATTCGAAGCTGAAGTTGGTTTCTTATTCGGGGCTGAAGTTGGTTTCTTATTCGGTGCTGAAGTTGTTTTCTTACTCTCCAATTTCTTATTCGAGGCTGAAGTTGGTTTCTTATTCACCAATTTCTTATTTAGGGCTGAGGTTGGTTTCTTATTCGGGGCTGAAGTTGGTTTCTTACTCTCCAATTTCTTATTCGAGGCTGAAGTTGGTTTCTTATTCACCAATTTCTTATTTAGGGCTGAGGTTGGTTTCTTATTCGGGGCTGAAGTTGGTTTCTTACTCCCCAATTTCTTATTTGGGGCTGAAGTTGGTTTCTTATTCGGGGCTGAAGTTGGTTTCTTTTTCACCCGTTTCTTATTTGGGGCTGAAGTTGGTTTCTTATTCACCAATTTCTTATTCGGGGCTGAAGTTGGTTTCTTATTCGGGGCTGAAGTTGGTTTCTTACTCCCCAATTTCTTATTTGGGGCTGAAGTTGGTTTCTTATTCGGGGCTGAAGTTGGTTTCTTTTTTTTATAACTGTGTGTTTTATTAAAGTTTTCATCATATAAAACAATTATTACAATATCAAACATCATGTATAGAGGTCAAATAAACAGTAAAGCAAATAGTCCCGACATTGAGATTCCTTTGAAGTAAAAAGACTAGCAAAGTGTCACTGCTTTGCAAAGTAGGTTCTGCATTTATGTTCGGGGAGGCAGGAATAAACCCGGTGGAATCTACGGACGAGTTAACTTCACTGCCTCTGATCCCCCTCGAATCGTAAGCTAGTTAGATAACGGGGACATACAAAAAAAACCTGACATTGAACACAAAGAACAAACAAGGACAGGGGGAGACAAAAGACTAGGTACAGAAGGAGGAGGAGAACTGTTTTGTGGTCTGTGGGCTTACATGATTTATTGTGTTGGGTCTCTAGTAAGTGGTCTGCCGGAGAAAAAAGCAAACCGCATCCAGACCGTCCCTTCTCGGTCTGAAATGTAGAATTTTGGATACGGACAATCGAGGGGCGGCGCACCTGTTCGGGACCCCCACGTTACCGACCCTCGTCAGGGGTGGGTGGAGGTTATATAATAATCCCAGGGTTTCCAGATTTTATCAAATTTATCCAGCCTGTTGTCTAGGAGGGCCGTGAGGTATTCCATTTCACGAATATCTTTCACTCGGCTGATCAACTGATCTTTTGAAGGGGGTTCTTGGCATTTCCAGTGCTTACTTATAAGGCACTTGGAGGCTGTTATCATGTGTAGAAGGAGACGCGAGTGGGGCCGGGTCATGTCACTAGGAAAGATATTCAGTAGATAAGTTTTGGGAGTTAAGGGAATGTTGATTCCTAGGATGGCACGGGTCAAGCGCCGGACTGTTTTCCACAGGGGTTTTATTCTAGGGCAATCCCAAAATATATGAGTCAGGGTTCCTCGTGTCCCTCCACATCTCCAGCAAAGGTCAGAGACATTAGGGAAAAAAGTATGTGGGAGCACGGGGGGGTTGTGGTACCAGTGCATCAACAGTTTATATTGGTTTTCCTTGTAGGAGACACAGGAGGAAGACCTGGCTGCCTGGGTCCAGATACTTTGCCATGTTTCTGGGGGGATGGGCGTCCCTAGGTATTCTTCCCATTTTCTCATATATAAATGGTTGGACGTTTGGGCCGAATCAGGGGAAACCAGCATTTTGTATATTGAGGAAATCAGCCCGGCTGTGGAGGAATTTGCTCGGCATAGTTTCTCGAAGCTTGTTGGGCACGATACCGACGAGGTGGATATAGATCTATGTAGAAAATGTCTAATCTGTAAATAAGTGTAGTAAGTTTGGGGCGGCAGCTTATATCTTTCTCTAAGGGCTTCAAAGGGTAGGATCTCTCGGGTCCTGTAATCTACAATGTCCGCCAGCCTGAATACCTGACTGTTGAACCATGGCTTCACGTGGGGACCATGGAGGCTGTCCGGTAACAGTGGTTGGAAAAGAAACGATGTCATAGGTGAATATCGTGAATTGAGGTTGAATTTATTATGACAAAGTTTCCACACCTTCCACGTCAGGGCCATAGGACCCAACAGTGGCACATCAACCCGGTTATGAGTCGTAGACCACAGGAGCGAGTTGGGGTGGATCGGGGCCAGCCACGCTTTTTCCAGTTCCATTCCACCTGGCGTACGCAAACAGCGACGACCAAGCTGGGATACGTCGTAGCTGCGCTGCCCAATAGTACTTTTGTATGTCCGGCCCCGAGAGACCTCCCTGAGTCTTGGGTGCTAATAGGACCGATTTGGAAAATACGGTGTCTGCCTCGGGCCCATATAAATCGCATGCAGGCAGCTTGCAGGACTTTTAAGTCTTTGCTGGGTATCGGGACTGGTAGCGTCTCAAATAGGTACATCAGTTTTGGGAGAGCCATCATTTTAATTGCTGCTATTCTTTGCCTAAAAAGCGAAATTGGTAGGGCGTGCCATCTACTTAGTAACCGGTTGTATTTCCCAGGAATTTATCGGGGTAGTTGCTGAAACAGTGCGGGCGTATGTTGGTGTCAAGTTGATCCCCAAATACCTCAGAGATCTCTGCTTCCAGTTTTTAGCGAAGTTCGATCTGTGCAGTTCCAACTCAGTAGCTGGGATATTTAAAGGCAGCCCCTCCTTTTAGTTGGATTGACTTTATAGCCCGATAGGACCCCAAAGTATTTTTAGGACAGTTTGTAGATTGGGGATAGTAGTGTGCAAATTGGTTAGAGTCAGGAGTATGTCGTCTGCATAGAGTGAAATTTTAAAGTCCCTGTCTCGGACTCGAATGCCCGTGATGTCCGGATTATTGCGTATGGCCGCCGCTAACGGTTCAATGCACAAGACAAAGATCATTGGGGATAAGGGGCACCCTTGTCTGGTGCCATTTTTGAGTTTGATCAGGGGGGATTCAGCATGAGGGAGACGAATGGTTGCCGAGGGGTGGGAGTATAATGAGCTAAGGGCTTGTAGGAAGGGGCCCCGAAAACCAAACTTTTTCAAGGCTTCAGACATGAATTTCCAGTTTAGGCGATCAAACGCCTTTTCCGCGTCTAGGCTAAGTAAAAGGGCTGGTTCCTGTCTCCTATGCGCTATGTCAATCAGGTCTATCGCCCGTCTAGTGTTATCGGCTCCCTGTCTGCCAACAACAAATCCTACTTGGTCTTTGTTAATTAATCGCGGCAAACAGTAAGATAAACGGTTGGCCAATATTTTGGCGAATATCTTCACATCCGCATTTAGCAGGGCGATAGGCCGATAATTTGCGCAATCAAGGTGGTCTTTGTTGGGTTTGGGAATAAGGGTTATGTAGGAGTGGAGCATGGATGGGGGGAAGTGCTCACCCTTCAAGAATGAGTTGAACAGCTCCACCATACAGTCTTCCAATTGGGGGGAGAAGGTCTGATAGTATAAGTACGTGTACCCGTCCGGCCCTGGGGATTTCTTGGAGGGTAGGTCTTTGAGGGTTTCCCTGATCTCCTCAATTGTGATCGGAGCGTTAAGGGTATTCAGGTCTGCCTCAGCTAGGGAGGGAAGGTTACAGGAAGACAGAAATTCCTGTAAGGCATCTGGATTGCTCGATAGCAAGTTAGACAGTGAATCCGGGAGGTTGTAGAGTTTGGCGTAGTATGAATGGAAGATCTGAGAAACCTCTTGAGGGTCATAGATTGTCGCCCCTTGGCTATTTCTCAGGGAGTACGGTTTCCTTGCTAAGGTCTCCTCTCGGAGCATCCTGGCTAGCATGGTGTGGGCCTTATTGGCTTGGAAATAGTCACGCTGTCTACTGTAGACTAGCATTTTTCGGTTTCTAGACATTCCCAGATCTTCATTTTGGATCGAATTTCTACAACCTCTCGGAGTATGTGTCTGGTCGGTGTGATTACTAGGGAGGCTTCAAGGGATCTGAGACGTGTCTGAAGCATTGACATCTGCAGAGCCGCATTCCTCTTAACCCGGGATCCTAAGGCAATACAGTGACCACGGATCACCGCCTTGTGTGCTTCCCAGAGCGTGGGCGGGTTTGAGGTGACCAAACCCAGCGTTTACTTTAAAGTAATTTTGATGGCCTGCCGTTTTCTCTTCCCCATGTTGGGGGTATTTCAGGAGGGATTCATTAAGGCGCCAGTGGCATTTCTTCGTTTGGGGTGTCCCCTTGGTTTAGAGGAAAGCGTCAACGCGGCGTGATCCGACCAAGTAATGGGGTGAATTTCTGCGGTGGGCTAATTGACGGAGGATGGGGATGTTCCCAAAGAAGTAGTCGAGAGCGAAAGGGAGCCCAAAGGAGGGAATAGAAAGTGTATGCTTGCTCAGTTGGATGGGCAATACGCCATAAGTCGTACAGATCAAAGCTCGTACACATTTTCTGAATTCTTAGCTAGGGCCTTCAGGGATGGTGTGAACGTTTTTTCCTTGTAACAACAATTTGTCCGTCTTCTCCCAGAAGAACTATTGAAGTCACCCCCAATTAGGAGTGGACCCGTAGAGAGATTGGATACTTTCCGCAAAATTCTTCTCAGGAACCTGACCTGGGAGGTATTTGGGGCATAAATATTACAGAGAGTCAATTGTGAGCCCTCATATAGGCCCGTTGGTATAACATAGCGGCCTTCAGGATCTAGAATTGAATTCTGCACCTGAAATGGGCATTGACTGGCGAGCAAAATAGCAGTGCCGGCCTTCTTTTTCCTATCGTGAGAGGCCTGATAGGCCCTCGGGTATAGGTGTTTTGCAAAAGTGAAATTACTGTCTTTGTTAAAGTGGGTTTCTTGTAGGAATACTATTTGTGCCTTTAATCGCTTAAGGTCGGTCAAAAGCAGTCTCCGTTTGATGTTTGAGTTTAGACCCTTAACATTTAATGAATATATGTCAATCATTGTGGTCAGAGTAAAAAAGAGCTGATGTCCACTCACCCAGTTCAGCCGCATGTCTCCGGTCGGTAGAGTAAGATCCGTAAGCACATATTCCTCTCAACGGACAGAGACAAAGGGTGGGGGTAGAGACAAGGACAAAGACACTAATACAGACACAACAATTAAAAAACAATGTAAAAAACATTCTCAACTGAGATTTTTACTAAGGCCTAAGATGCCTTAGGTAGGGAAGGTAAGAAGTAACAAGCTCCACCAGAAAACTTCCTTCCTCAGCCTAAGGCGAGGGAGGAAGGGGGAACTATTTACCCTCCGAAAACAGGGGTTTAGGTACACCAGAGTGGCCCCTGGGATCAGACTATGAGACTGGTAGGTAGCAAAAGAGAGAAAGAAAAACTCTTGGGTCACTACGGTGTGCCCGCAGGCAGAACTACCTCTATATGCTGGGTCAACAGTGAGTAGTGAAGGCCTATGTGGAGTCAAGACCCGAATCGTAACAGTGGGGGAGATAAGAAAAATAAATCTTGCGTGAGCAACCTGGGGTATAATGCCTAAGTAAGTGGGATAAGAGATACTAGCGTTTTAGCTATGCTATAAAGAACCGATACAGCAAACGATTTCCCAAAATATGGGAGGGGGGGAGGGAGGGAGAGGAAGATTAGGGTAAAAGGGATAGGAAAGGAAAAGAAGGGATCAGGTGGGATCAGGGGTGTTGGTCAGTTTCCCTGACACGAGGCCGCCTTTTCATCACTGCCGGTTTTTTGTAAGAGACAAAGTCCTTCAGACGTCATCTAGGGATTTTCGGTTGGAGAGGCAGGGGCAAGGGGAGGTGGACCATCCATAGAGTCCCTATTCTGGCGTTCCCCATCCTCTTTGCTTCGGGCTTGGCTCCAATTGGGGGTGGCGCCTTTTGAGGGATCGCAAGTTCCCAGTCCGTGATATCCGGAGGCGTGACATTCAGGGCTGAACAGAAAGCCTGCAGGTCTTCATGTGTCTTGAGAGTGGCGGATTTATTGTTCTTAGAGGCAAAAAGAGTAAAGGAGTATCCCCATCTGTAGGTGATGCCATGTTGTTTTAGGAGGTCAAGCAGGGGGCGAAGGTGTCGTCTTCTTTGCAGCGTTTAAACCAGGACAGGTCCGGGTAGAGCTGGACGGTGACCCCTGCAAAGTCGATTTGCTTTTGTTTTCGCGACTGCGCCATGATCCGTTCTTTTACAGTGAAGTCATGCACGCAACAAACTATGTCCCGTGGCTGTTTTAGAACAGATTTTGGGCGCCAGTGCTCTGTGGAGCCTATCAAACTTTATAGGAGTGGAGAGTGGGAGTCCCAAGAGGTTGTTAAAGATGGCCTCAAGGGTGACTTGAAGATTTTCTTCTCCCTCAGGTTCTGGCACCCCCCGTACTCTTCTGTTATTACGGCGCCCCCGGTTGTCCAAGTCCTCTAGGTGTTTCTGGGTGTCTCTGAGCAGCAGGGCCTGGGAGGTCACGCATTGTTCCAGGTGGGAAGTATAGCGGCGAGTATCGTCATGCGCTGTTTCCAGGGAGTCGACCCTGTCGGCTACTTGAGTGAGGTCTTGGCGCATTTGCGCAATTTCCGATCTACAAGTTTCTTTAACCTCTGCACTAGCCGCGTGAAGTCAGCCCTAGTAGGAATATGTTTCAGGTAAGAGCGCCAGTCATCTGATGTATCAGCTGGGTCTTCAGTGCCGAGTGCAGGTCCCGCTATCTGAGGAGAGGGGGGTCCCCTATTCTTCCCTACCGGCCTCTGTGATTCTGCATCTGTATCTCCATCTGTGGAGTCATCATTGCACGTTGTCCATGCAGATGCAGTAGGGATTGGGGTTCCTGGTGCCTTTTTTGGCCCTGGTTATTGCCTTTGGGTTTTGGGGGCATTGTCGGGCCTCTAAGGTAGCTATATGAGAGACCCTGTGTGTTGAGGCTCAGGGAGGTCTCTTTTAAGAGATGGTTGGCTGTTTTTTTGGGGGCTAGCAGGGCTGGTGCACGGCTCCAGGTGGCTTGGTAGTGAGTAGGTTGCCTTGGCTAGCTGGGGGAGCGCTCCGGTATTGCAGGGGTTAACTCTGAAAGCCTGCTGCTGCTGCCGTGAGGCTCCTTTAGTGCAGGGATCCACTGACCTGTTTGTGAGTCAGGCGCGGGGAGGTGCCCTTGTCTGCACTGGGAGCGGGCAAGGAGAGGTCCTCGTTTGTTGCCCGGTCCCTCACAGGTGCTGGGTGCTGGGAGCTGGATGTCGGCTGCGCTCCGCTGGTGGGTTTGGAGCGGGGCGTCCGGCTGCCGGAAGGAGGAGGGAAGATGGCGCCCGCCCACGTGTCCCGGGCCGCGGGATTTTTGCCGCTGCTGCGCCCGGGAAATAATCTTTTATCCCTCTGGTGGACGCCGGTTTATGGAGAGAGCCAGGGGCTGTATGAGGAGCCTTCCGCCGGCGTTTTGATGCCAGGATGCCGCTATTTCTCCCCCAAGAAGGTAGCCGCGCTGCGGAGCTTCTCTCCTACACGTCCGTCCCCATGGGCTTCCGGTCCCGCCCCCTCGAAGTTGGTTTCTTTTTCACCAGTTTCTTATTCGGGACTGAAGTTGGTTTCTTATTCGCCAATTTCTTATTCGGGACTGAAGTTGGTTTCTTATTCGCCAATTTCTTCTTTGGGGCTGAAGTTGGTTTCTTTTTCACCAGTTTCTTATTTGGGGCTAAAGTTGGTTTCTTATTCACCAGTTTCTTATTTGGGGCTAAAGTTGGTTTTCTTATTCGGGGTTGAAGTTGGTTTCTTATTAGCCAATTTCTTATTATCGGGCACCCGCGGCACTTTGTAATGCGCCTGAGATCGGGGGCGTGCTGGAGGCGGGGCACACTACTACCGTAAGAAGCATAGTCTGTACAGCAAATCCAGGCGCATTACTGCTGGAACAGGTAGAGCACTTTAAAAGTGGTTTACCTGAGCCAGGAGTGTCGCTTCGTAGCTAGAAAGCGCTAAATCTATGACCCGCAGTAGAACAGGTTAATAAATTCAGGTGCATTCTATGCTACTAATGCATGCAAAAAAAATGGCGCCTGGGCAAAAATAATCATACATGTCGCCAATTGTTTATGTTCACGAAAATGACTAAACACAAACAATCATTTCTAATCAAACTTTTTTGTACTTGTGGATGGTGGGGGTGATAGGGGGGGGGATCACAGCAAAAGTAGTAAGAAATCTTACATCACATGTCTGGAGATACCACACTGATCTTTGGGGTTAGTTGCTGTAGTTCTGTGTATACACATTACATACATAGAAGTACAAATGTTATCCAAACAGATTTACTGAACACTTCTTCACACGTAGCGGCACAACAGGTTTCAAAACCTTGCCTGAAAAACGCTTCTTCAGAAGAGGTTTTAGATGCGTTAAGGCGCGTTTTTTTTTTTACGAGGTATTCAACACTGTTTTCACCTCTACAAATGAATAGCCAGGTCAAAAAACGCGCCAGAAAACACTCCAAAAATGCATCAAAAACACGCTTCAAGAATTGACATGACGCTTCTTTCTCAGTGGCCAAAACACCACGGAAAAAACCTCAATGCTACATAGGAATCAATGAAATGAACTGGAAGCGTTTTGGACACTGTTTTGGGTGCGGAAACGCTCTGAAAACCATGTTCAAATAAGCCATGTGAACATACCTTAAGGGCATGTCCCCACGGCACCGGTTTGTGGCCGGTTTTTCAGACAGTTTGCGGTTTTGCAAACAGTCTGAAAAACCGGCCGCAAACTTTTACATGGGGCGCTATGGAAAACCCGTGCAGCAGACCACACTGAACGGATTTTCTGCCGGATGGTTTTTGACACCACTGGAGTAACGAAAAACTTAGAACAGAAGAAGCCGCCCCACTATGTGCCAAAAAATGACAAAATACTGGTCGGAAAATCTGGCCGTTATTTTGTCAATGCCGTGTGAACGCTTCCTAAAACTGAACAGTATACAATCTATTTTAGACCTCTGTTCTTTTGACAGGTGGAAATCATTCTTTCTCCCGACCAGGGCCATCTTTTCCACTGGGCACACTAGGCAGTTGCCCGGGGGCCCAAAAGGTATAATCATGTGATTCTTAATACGTAACAAAGGTATGTGGGGCTGTGGCTTCCGGTAATTAAAAGAGATCTATAAACCAGACAGACCTGTGTGGTGTGTATTTCTTAAGCTCTCAGCTGAGACCAGCTTTTTAACACAATTTGGACAGGGACAACTAATTGAATAGTAGTAGAACAAAAGATAATTCTACACCTAATATCCTCACCTGACATATGGTGCCGTGATTTGGATCACTGGATTCAAATGACAATCACACAGCAGACCAGGGCCATCTTTTCCATTTGGCACACTAGGCAGTTGCCCGGGGGCCCAAAAGGTATAGGGGCCCCAGGTGGTGTGTGTTTGTTCCAGGAATACAGAGAGTATACCCTGGATCCCTTGGATGGTTTTGCTTATTTAACTGTTTGTATATTTTTAGGATGTGCAAACATTTAAAAATCAAGGTGGGAAAGGAAGCCAAAGGCTCCCTGCCCTGTCAATAAGTCTTGTAGGCTGCTGGTGTCCAGACGTAAGTGGTGTGATAATATGAGTGTGTTTGGGGAAGGCTAGAGGCATGAACTTGTGTGATGTCATGTATTTCGGCAGGGCCCACTTCCGTGCTATGCCCAGGGGCCCATAATGCTGTTAAGACGGCTCTGCTCCTGACAATACATGACAGCAAACACGAAGTAAATTTAACCCCAGGTTTATTCTGTATTTGATGAGACCCGGCGCCAAAAACCCTTGAAGATACATTCACACTTTTGTCTTGGCTTCAGGTCATAACTGAAGCCCCAAAGAATTTTTTTTTATTTTGGCAATTAAAAATTACATTTACAATATTGTCCTTCTCCAACTTTGCCCCAGAAAATTTTGGCCGACTAATCCATTTTATTCGCTTCGTTATTTTTTGTAGAGTCTAATTAAAAGTAAAAGATAGTGAGATAGTGATTGCTCTATTGTTCTCTCCACAGGGATAGATAAGATACTAGAGCAGACACAGTACATGAAAGGAAATTAGGGTGAACTTTTTCTGCATTGGGGAGGGGGTTTTCCTCACTTGTCGGGTTAAATGTTAAAAAATCTTGGGCCCCCGTAAACCCCAGAAATCGCTCTGCTCACACTGATGGGGGCAAAACCGAAACGGTGGGATGTAGATGAGTGATTTTGGGCTTGACTAATTTCCTTTTTGCTTCTCAAAGATTCAGTGAATCAAAGAAAATTGGGGAATGGGGTTTTTTAAAACCCAAACCGAGGGTCCCCGTGCGTTTCCCCAGTTTTTTTTCCATAATGCCTTTTTTGATAAACAGGTAATGTCAATAACACTTACAACCCCCTGGCCATAGTTGAAAAAAAACCCAAAAAGAAATTTCCCTCAAAAGTTGCAAATCAGAGCTCACAGAAAAGCTTTAACAAATCATAAAAAAAAAACAAGCTGTTTTCCTCACTGTAATGAAGTTTATTAAGCCGATATGTTTTCCTATTTATGATCCTTTTAAAAAACCCAAAAATATTTTCCCGGGGAAAAAAAAAACCAATCTGGGCCCAAGAAAAAAACAAATGGGAGAATAAGAAACCAACTTCAGCTTTGTAAAAGTAATGGAGACTGATAAGGGGAATGCTTTTAACTGTTAAATATGCTTGATATGTTGCAATATTAATGTACATGGTATAATAAAAGGGGAAACTACACACCCCAGACTGCAAAATTTGACAAAAGGGCATACGGGGTTTAATTTTAAAGTAAAAAAAAAGCAAAGGGGTTTGGGAAAATTACTGAAAAAAAAATTTGCTTATTTTAAAAAAATAAAGCTAATTTTTGTTAAAAAAAAATTAGTTTGCTCCCATTTAGTGAGTGAACTCTATCGGTCCTAGTGACATCAACCCCTGATCCTGTTTAAATTTCAGATAAGGGATTTAATGGTCAGGAAACCCCCTAAAACCTGTTGCACTCGAGTAAATATAATCTCTTTTTGGGGCCCTTGTTCACAGGGCTTATTTGGCGGGGTTTTTTCAAGAACTTTTCCCCTCCCCCAAAAACCCCTTTCCCAAAAACCCCCCAGTTCATTTCATTGTTTCCCAATGTAAACCCTTGTTTTTGTTCACCCCAAAACCCGGGGTTTTTACACGCTTCTTTGGAAGCCCTTAAAAAAAGAAGCGTCATGTCAATTCTTAAAGGGCCACGTTTTGGGTTTGTTTTTTTGGGGGGGGTTTTTGGCCCGGGGTTTTTTTGCCCTGTCATTAATTCTTTAGGGGTGAAAACCCGTCCAAAACCCCCCAAAAAACCCCCCAAATCCAAAACCCCCCGAGAAACGCCCTAAAACCTCTTCAGAAAAAGGGCGTTTCGGGCGGGGTTTTGGGAGCGAAACACCAAAAAACCTCGCCCAAAAACCAGGGTCCAAAAACCGGGTAAAACATGGCCCACCCAAAAGATAAAGGGTAAAAATAAACAGCCCAAAGTATTAAAAAAGTCTTAAAATTCCCGGGTCCCTTCATGCTGAAAGTTAATCTTTGTAGTGAGAAAACCCCTATAAAGTATCTGCTGCTAACGTCTTGGTGCCAGGTACCAAGGAAGACCTGAAGAAGTCCCGGGGAGTCCTCGGTGGTTTAAAGCTTTTTTGATGACATGTGTAAATGACTCAATTTATGTTATGGCTGATGCCAGTATAATTCTTACCTTGGATGTCTGGATACTGTATCATCAACAGGAGACTGAACTGAAGGGTATTTGCTGTAGTCTCTGTTCCAGCTGTGAACAATTCAAAGGCGACAAACCCCCAAAATTTACCTGTTTGGGAAGCCCTTTACAATTTGTTTCATCCTCCTGGAATTTTAAAATAGATAACAAATTGTCCTTACAAATTCCATTATAACTGGGCAGTATTATTTATGCTTTCCCTTTAAGAACCCCAGGACCCCACATAAAAAAAGCTGCATTAAATAGATTAGCACAATATGCAGGACTGGTTTTTTCCCTTTTAAAAGATTTAACCCGGGCCCTTTTTAATTCAATGTGGGTTTCAAAATTAGTAGCAAATTTCCAGACAGATCCTGCAAAAGAGTTGGGGCTTTCCCCCTATAAGAAACTATGATGAGATGTCAATAAAGCCCAAAAACTGTTTTTACCAATTGGGTGTAGTAACTGAACCTACTTATTTAGGACCAGCTTTAAACCCTCCTTAAAGAAATGAGGGTTTTTCCTTTTCCCTCCTTAAATCAATGCTTAAAGGGTTTTTCTTTCTGTAAAAAATCTCCCCCTCCCCAAACGCCTGAACAGAGCCCCGGTCATCTTTCTCTCCAGCCCTATACTGGGTGCCTCTCCCTTGTTTAGTCATGCACTGGTTGCCCATTTTAGTACGGGATACAGCATAAAAATTATGACCCCACAACCCCTAAAGGGTCTCCACAGCGCTGCAAACCCCCACATCACCTCCCCCCATCTCTGTACCACCCTACCCGGTCTCTCCACAGCACTGCACCCCCTACATCTCCTTCCCCCTAAATTTTTCTACCACCCTACCAATTCCCCTCCACAAACGCAGCCCCCTTACATCCCCCTCCCTCATTTGTCTACCAACCCCAAAAAGGGGCCCCTCCACACGCCTTGGGCCCCCCCAATCTCCCCCCTCATCTCTGTCACCACCCTTTCCCGGTCTTCCCAGTGCTGCACCCCTTTACATCTCCTCCCTCCCCTCTGGGTTTCCCCCCTTTTCCCGGGCCTCCACGCGCTGCACCCCTACATCCCCTCCCCCATCTTACTAACCCCACCCCATTTTTCCCCAGTGCTGACCCCCCTCCTCCTCCCTTATCTCTACTAACCTACCGCCTCTCCACAGTGCTGCACCCCCGGGACATCTCCTCCCCCCCATCTCTGTCTAACCACCCTACCATCTTCCACAGGATGCACCCCCGTACATCCCTCCCTCATCTCTGCTACCAAACCCCACCCGTCTTCCACACGCTGAAACCCCCACATTCCTCCCCATTCTGTCTACCACCCTACCTGCTCTCTCCACGTGTGCTCCTCCCCAAAACCCTCCCCATCTTGTTTTCCCCCCTACCGGTCTCTCCAACCCCTGCACTCCCCCTTTTCCTCCCTTTATCCTGTCTACCACCCAAAACCCGGTTCTCCCCCAGCGCGGGACCCCCCACAACTCTTCCCCCACTCTGTTTTACCACCCTACCCGGGCTCTCCACAGCGCTGCAACCCCTACTCTCCTCCCCCTTCTCTGTCTACCACCCTACCCGGTCCCCCCCACAGTGCTGCACCCCCTACATCCCTCCCTCATCTCTGTCTAAACCCCCCAAACCCGGCTCCCCCACAGCGCTGAAACCCCCAACATCCCTCCCCCATCTCTGGCTACCACCCTACCCGTTTTATCCAAAATGCTGCACCCCCCACATCTCCTCCCCCTCTGTCTTAAACCCCCCTACCCGGTCCCCTCCACTGCTGCAAACCCCCCCCCCATCACCTCCCTTTATCTCTGTCCCACCCTACCCCCGGGCTCTCCACAGTGTGCAAACCCCCTAACTTCTCCCCTTATTTCTGTCTACCACCCCACCCGCCTCTGCCGATGATCCTGGGAGCAAAACCCGCTCCATACACCCCCCTGCCCCAAATTGGGGCATAATTCCATGAAGCAAAACCCGCACCATACACCCTTCATGCCATTTGGATGTAATCTCCATGGAGCAAGCCCGCACCATACACCCTTCATGCCATTTGGACATAACCTCCATGGAGCAAGCCCGCACCATACACCCTTCATGCCATTTGGACATAATCTCCATGGAGCAAGCCCGCACCATACACCCTTCATGCAAGTTGCATGTAATCTCAATGGAGCAAGCCCGCACCATACACCCTTCATGCCATTTGGGTATAACCTCCATGGAGCAAGCCCCCCACCAACAAACCCCCTGCCTTTGGGACGTAACCTCCATGGGCAAGCCCGCACCGACACCCTTCATGCCCTTTGGATTTTAAAAACCATAGAAACCCGCACCCTACCCCTTCCCCCCCCCCCTTTTTCCCCCCCCCCCCCCCCACCCCCCACCCACCCCCCCCCCCCCCCCCTCCCCCCCCCCCCACCCCCCCCCCGGGCATAACCCTCTTTGGGCCCCCCCCCCCCCCCGCCCCCGCCCCCCCCAAACCCCCCCCCCCGCCCCCACCACCCCAAAAACTCCCGGGACCCTTCCCCGGGGCCCCCCCCCCCCCCCCAATGGGGTTTGCCTCCCCCCCCCCCAAAGGGCCCCCCGCCCCCCCCCCACCCCTCCCCCCCCGGCCTTTGCCCCCCCTTTTCCCCCCCATTACCCCCCCCCACCAAACACCCCCCCCATGCCCCCGGCCCAAACCCCCCCCCCCCCCCCCCCCCATAAAAAAGCACCCCCCCCCCCCTGTTCCCCCCGCCCCCTCCCTAACCCCCCCCCCCCCCTCCCCCCCCCCCATTTCCCCCCCCCCTTTGCCCCCCCCCCCCCCCCCCCGGGGGCCCCCCCCCCCCCCCCCCCCCCCCCCCCCCCCCCCCCCCCCCCGCCCCCCCCCCCGGGCCCCCCCCCCCCCCCCCACCCCCCCCCCCCCCCCCCCCACCCTCCCCCCCCCCCCCCCCCCAGCTACCCCCCCCCCCCCCCCCCCCCCCCCCCCCCCCACCCCCCCCCCCCCCCCCCCCCCCCCCCCCCCCCCCCCCCCCCCCCCCCCCCCCCCCCCCCCCCCCCCCCCCCCCCCGAACCCCCCCCCACCCCCCCACCCCCCCCCCCCCCCCCCCCCCCCCCCCCCCCCCCCCCCCCCCCCCCCCCCCCCCCCCCCCCCCCCCCCCCCCACCCCCCCCCCCCCCCCCCCCCCCCCCCCCCGCCCCCCCCCCCCCCCCCCCCCCCCCCCCCCCCCCCTCCCCCCCCCCCCCCCCCCCCCCCCCCCCCCCCCCCCCCCCCCCACCCCCCCCCCCACCCCCACCCAACCCCCCCCCCCCCCCCCCCCCCCCCCCCCCCAATTCCCCCCCCCCCCCCCCCCCCCCCCACCCCCGTCCCCCCACCCCCCCCCCCCCCCCCCCCCCCCACCCCCCCCCCCCCCCCCCCCCCCTTTCTCCCCTCGACCCCCCCCCCCCCCCCCCGCCCCCCCCCCACCCCCCCCCCCCCCCCCCCCCCCCCCCCCCCCCCCCCCCCCCCCCCCCCGCCCCCCCCACCACGCCCGCCCCCCCCCCCCCCCCCCCCCACCCCCCCCCCCCCCCCCCCCCCCCCCCCCCCCCCCCCCGACCCCCGCCCCCCCCCCCCCCCCCCCCCCCCCCCCCCCCCCCTTCATGCCTTTGGGTTTAAAACCCCCAGGGGCAACCCCGCCCCCCCCGGGGGGGGCGGGGCCCCGGGGGCCATAAAAACCCCCTTTATGCCATTTGGAATTTAACCCCCATGGAAACAAGCCCGAAACCCTACACCCCTTTATGCCATTTGGGGAAAACTCCCATGGGGCAAACCCCCCACCCTACACCCCCTTTATGCCATTTGGAAAATAACCCCCATGGGGCAAGCCCGCACCCTACAACCCCTTTATGCCCTTTGGAAAATTTAACCCCAAGGAGAAGCCCGCACCTACACCCTTCATGCCCTTTGGCATTTAACCCCCATTTGGGGGCAAGCCCGCACCATACACCCTCAGCCCTTTGGAAGTAATCCATTTGGAAACAAGGGCCCCCCCCCATACACCCCCATGCCTTTGGGAATAACCCATTTAAACAAGCCCGCCCATACACCCTTCATGCCCTTTTTGGGGGTAACCCCCATGGGGCAACCCCCCCACCAAACACCCCTTTATGGCCCTTTGGGGGTTAAACCCCCCAAGGGAACAAGGGGCCCCACCATACCCCCCTTCATGCCTTTTTAATTTAAACCCCCATGGAGCAAGCCCCCACCCTAAAACCCTTTCCTGCCAATTGGGGATTTTAAACCCCCAAGGAGCAAGCCCCCCATACACCCTTTTATGCCATTTGGGCATAATCCCATGAAACAAGCCCGCCCATACCCCCCTTATGCCATTTGGGGATTTAAACTCATTGGGGCAAGCCCCAAACCTACACCCCTCATGCCATTTGGACATAATCTCCAGGGAGCAAGCCCGCACCATACACCCTTCATGTCATTTGGACATAACCTCCATGGAGTAAGCCAGCACCATACACCCTTCATGCCATTGATGTTAAATTTTATTGGAGCAAAACCCGACCATACACCCCTTTATGCCATTTTGGGAAAAACTCCAAGGGCAAGCCGCCCCATAACCCTTCAAGCATTTGGATTAAAACCCCCATGAAACAAGCCCCCAAACCCAAAAACCTCAGCCATTTGGCTAACCCCCAAGGAGCAAGCCCCCCCCCCATACACCCTTCATGGCCCATTTTGGGGGCATAAAAAACCCCCCATTTTGGGGAGCAAGCCCCAACCCTACACCCCTTTATTTCCTTTTTGACAAAAACCCCCTGGGGGGCCCAAGGAAAATTAAGACGGAAACAGGAAAAAACGCCCGCACCCTACCCCCCTTTATGCCATTTTGGGGAAAAACCCCATGGAGCAAGCCCCCACCCTACACCCTTTAAAAGCCAATTTTGGAAAAAAAAAATGTAATCTCCCGGACAAGCCCGCCCTTAAAACCCCTTTAAAGTATTTTGGAAAATAAATTTCCCGGGGGCAAGCCCCCACCCCTACAAACCCCTTTATGATTTGGATGTAACCCCCCATGGAGCAAGCCCGGGCCCTTCCCCCCTTTATTTTAAAATTTGGGTTAACCCCAGGAGCAAGCCCCACCATAAAACCCCCTTTATGCCTTTTTGAAAATCTCCCTGGGAAAACCCGCCCGCCCTACACCCTTCATGCCCCTTTGGAATAATCCTCCCTGGAGGGAAACCCGCACCATACACCCTTCATTTCCATTTGGAAAATAATCTCCAAGGGGGCAAGGCCCCCACCAAACACCCTTAAGCCCTTTGGACAAAACCCAGGGAGCAAGCCCGCCACCATACACCCCTTTATTCCCTTTGGACATAAACCCCCCCAGGAACCCAAACCCCCACCATAAACCCCTTTATGCCATTTGGCATTTAACCCCCATTTGGGGCAAGGGCCCCCACCATACAAACCCCCCATGCCCTTTGGGGATAAACTCCATGAGCAAGCCCGCCCATACACCCCCTTTATGCCCTTTTTGGAAATTTAACCCCCTTTGGGGGCAAGCCCCACCATCCCCCCTTCATGCCCTTTTATTTAACCCCAAGGAACCCAAACCCCCCCCATACCCCTTTATGCCAATTTTAATTAACCCCCATGGAGCAAAGCCCCCACCATACCCCCCTTAATTTCCATTTGGGCATAAACTCCAAGGGGAAACCCCCCCACCTTTCCCCCCTTTATGGGCCCTTTTTGGGGGTAATCTCCCCTGGAGCAAGCCGCTCCCTACACCCTTCATGCCCCTTTGGGCATAACCCCCAGGGGCAAAACCCGCCCCCGATACACCCTTCATGCCAAATTTTGGGGTAAACTCCCTGGAAACAAGCCCCCCCCTACACCCTTCATGCCCTTTGGAATTTAAACCCCCATGAAACAAGCCCGCCCATACACCCCTTTATGCCCCTTTTATGTAATTTTCCCTTGGGGCAAGCCCCCACCCTACACCCCTTTATTGGGATTTGGGACATAAAACTCCAAGGGGGCAAGCCCCCCAACACCCCCTTCCCTGCATTTTGGGGTTTAACTCCAGGAGCAACCCCACCATACCCCTTCATCCATTTGGACGTAACCCCCATGGAACAAGCCGCACCATACACCCCTTTATGCCATTTTTGGGCATAAACTTTCCCGGGAGCAAGCCCGCACCAAAAAACCCTTCATGCCCTTTGGGCTAATTTTCCTGGGGCAAGCCCGCCCCATACCCCTTTTATGCCCATTTTTGGCTAACCCCCATGGGGCAAGCCCGGGAAACCAAAACACCCTTTATGCCATTTGGATTTAAACTCCCCTGGTGCAAGCCCGCCCTTTCACCCTTCATGCCCTTTGGGTTTAAACCCCCATGGAGCAAGCCCCCCTCCCTACAAACCTTTATGCCATTTGGGGTTTAAATCCATGGAAACAAGCCCGCACCCTACCCCTTCATGCATTTGGGTGTAACCCCCATGGGGCAAGCCCCCCATACAACCCCCCATGCCAAATTTTGGGCATAACCCCCATGGAGCAAGCCCGCTCCATACACCCTTCCCTGCCATTTGGACTAATCCCATGGACAAGGGCCCCCACCCCTTTCACCCTTCATGCCAATTTTTTGGGCATAACCCCCCGGAAACAAGCCCGACCAACACCCTTCAGCCCTTTGGACTAATTTTCCCCGGGGCAAGCCCGCACCATACACCCTTCATGCCATTTGGACGTAATCTCCATGGAGCAAGCCCACACCATACACCCTTCATGCCATTTGGATGTAATCTCCATGGAGCAAGCCCGAACAATACAGCCTGCATGCCATGTGGCTGTAATCTCCATGGGGCAAGCCCGCACCCATACTCCCCATGCCCTTTGGTTGGGAAACCCCCATGGAGCAAGGCCCCCACCCTACACCCTTCCCTGCCATTTTGGGCATAACCCCCAGGGGCAAGCCCGCCCAACCCCCCTTTATGCCATTTGGAAAACCCCCAGGAGCAAACCCCCCATACACCCCTTAAAGTTTGGGGCATAACTCCAGGAGAAAGGGCCCCCACCATACACCCTTCAGCCATTTGAAATTTAAAAAATTTTTGGCAAGCCCGGGCCCAAACCCTTCATGCCATTTTGGAAAATAATCTCCCCGGGGGCAAGCCCCACCCCAAAAAACCCCTTTATGCCATTTGGGGTTTAAACTCCATGGGAACAAAGGCCCCCACCTAACCCCAAAAAACCCTAAAAAACCCCCCTACACCCTTCAGCCCTTGGAGTAATTTTTCCATGGAACAAGCCCGCACCTAAAACCCTTATGCCATTTGGAAAATAACCCCCAAGGGGGCAAGCCCCCACCATACCCCCCTTCATGCCCCTTTTGGGCTAATCTCCCGGGGAAGCCCCACCATTTCCCCTTATGCCATTTGGGTAAACTCCCTGGGAAAAAAAGCCCGCACCATTTCCCCTTTTGCCCCTTTTTGGGGGTAACTCCAAAGGGGGAAAACCCGCACCATACACCCTTCATGCCATTTGGACATAACCTCCATGGAGCAAGGCCCCCCCATACCCCCTTCATTTCCCAAATTTGGAGTAATCCCAAGGGGGCAAACCCGCACCCCTTTCCCCTTTTATGCCATTTGGTCTTAATCTCCATGGAGCAAGCCCGCACCATACACCCTTCATGCCATTTGGATGTAACCTCCATGGAGCAAGCCCGCTCCATACACCCTTCAGGCCAATTGGACATTCCCCATGGGGCAAGCCCCCGCACCTACACCCTTTAAGCCATTTGGGGGTAAAACCCCCATGGAGAAAGCCCGCTTTCCCTACAACCCTTTATGAAAAGGCCCAAAACCCCCATGGAGCAAGCCCGGGGACCCTACACCCTTCATGCCATTTTTGGGCTAATTCCATGGAGCAAACCCCCCCCCATCACCCTTCAGGGCCCTTTTGGGCATAACCTTTCCCTGGAGCAAGCCCGCACCCCTAAAACCCTTTATGCCATTTTGGGCTAAAACTCCGGGAGCAAACCCGCACCTTTCACCCTCATGCCCTTTTGGGCGTAAACTCCATGGGGCAAGCCCCACCTTTCACCCTTCAAAGCCATTTTACTAACCCCCATGGAGAAAAACCCAACCCCCAACACCCTTCATCCCTTTTGGCATAATCCCCAGGGGGCAAGCCCGCCCCAAACACCCCTTTATGCCATTTTTGGGGTAAACTCCATGGGGCAAAACCCCACCCTACACCCTTCATCCATTTGGGGGGTAACCTCCTGGGGGCAAAGCCGCACCATACCCCCCTTCATGGGCCCTTTGGGGGTTAAACTCCATGGAGCAACCCCCCCACCATACCCCCCCTTTATGAAATTTTTGGAATAAACTCCATGGAGCAAGCCCGCACCATAAACCCTTCATGCCATTTGGATGTAATTTTGGAGCAAAACCCCCACCATACCCCTTCATTCCATTTGGGCATAATCTCCAGGGGGAAGCCCCACCATACAAACCCCCATCCATTTGGACAAAACTCCTGGGGGCAAGGGGCCCCCCATACACCCTTATGGCCCTTTGGAGTAATCTCCATGGAACAAGCCCCGGCCCCCAAAAACACCCTTCATCCCTTTGGGCATAAACCTCCATGGAGCAAGCCCGGGACCATAAAACCCTTCATGGGCCCTTTGCGTTTAACTCCAAGGGGCAAGCCCGCACCAAAACACCCTTCATTTCCATTTGGGGGTAACCCCCATGGAACAAGCCCGCCCATACAACCCTTTTATGGGCCCTTTGGGGAATTTAAATTTCCCGAGCAAAACCCCCCCCCCATACACCCTTCATGCCATTTGGGGTTTAACCCCCTTTCCCCAAAAGGGGGGGCAAACCCCCTCCATACACCCTTCATGGCCCAAATTGGGGTAACCTCCATGGAGCAAGCCCGCACCATACATTTTATGCCCCTTTGGCGAACTCCATGGAGCAAGCCCAAACCCTACACCCCTTTATGCCAATTTTTTGTAACCCCCATTTTGGGGCAAGCCCGCCCATTAAAAACCCTCAAAGCCATTTTTGGGGAAAAAACCCCCATGGAGGGAGGGGCCCCCCCCCATACACCCCTTTGCCAATTTTGGTGTAACCCCCATGGAGCAAGGGCCCCCCCCTAAAACCCCTTTATGCCAATTTTTACATAACCCCCAGGGGGAAGCCGCAACCCTACACCCTTCATGCCATTTGGAGTAATTTTCCATGGGCAAAAAACCCCATACACCCTTCAGAAAATTTTGGAAAATAACTCCAGGAGCCCAAACCCGCACCATAACCCTTCAAAGCCATTTGGCCCTGAAACTCCCCGGGGGCAAACCCGCACCTACACCCCCTTTATGCCATTTGGAGTAACTCCATTTGGGGGCAAGCCCGCCCATACACCCTTCCCCTTTTGGCCCTAACCTCCATGGAGCAAGCCCGCACCATACACCCTTCATGCCATTTGGATGTAATCTCCATGGAGCAAGCCCGCACCATACAAACCCCTTTAAGGCCCTTGGAAAATAAATTTCCCGGGGGCAAGCCCGCACCATACACCCTTCATGCCATTTGGACGTAATCTCCATGAAGCAAGCCCGCACCATACACCCTTCATGCCATTTGGGCCTAATCTCCAGGGAGCAAGCCCCAAACCCTTAAATTAAGGAGGGCCGGTTTAAATTATGGGAAAAAGGGGTGCCCCCTACAAAGGGGCCTTTTGGGGGGGAAAACCCCTTAGGGCACCCCCCTACAACCTTTCCTTTCCCCCTTTGGGCAAATCTATGGGGAAACTCCGGGGACCATTTTTTCCCCTTATGATTTGGGTATCCCCCCTGGGGAAAAAGCCCTTCCCCTTCTTTGGAAATTTTGGGTGATTTCCAGGAAGATGCTTCATTATCCTTTCAAATGCAACATAAGCCTGTGGAATGAAGAGGTGTGAGCATTTATCAGATACATTCAGTGATCTGGTCTTTAGTCCTAACTTTTATATGAATGGGGTTGTCTTCGAAGAACATTTCCTTCCCATCTGCCCAGTTGGGGCATCACAGATTTTAACTTTCCTTGTTTGGGATCCCCTAAGAGTCAGAAGATATCTTGTAAACTGAGAATGAATTCCCAGGGCCCAGTTGACTAAAACAGAACCTAGTACGAATACCTGACAATTTATCTATTATAGGTACGAAACGCGCTGTTTCTAATAAAGTTTTTTCAGCGTTTTTCGTTTTCTAAAAACGCTGGAAAAGCGTCTGTAATCCTCTCCCATAGACTCTAATGTAAAACCCTCCCGCTGTCTGCACTGAGCTGCTTTTTTTTGCTCGTTTTTTTTACTGGTCGTACTTTGCAACATGCTCTAAAAAACGCCAGAGCAGAAAATTTACTACAGGAGTCTATGGAAAGCGCCGGCTGTCTTTTGGTGCGTTTTTTGCCGAGTTTTCGCAGCGTTTTTTGCTGCGATTTTTCAATGAAAACCCTCCCAGGAGACCCAAGTTACACCTATAGTGGGTGTTAATAAAGGTTATACCTGATCAAACCTGCATACAAGTGCCCTGATGTGTCCTTTTTTGTACCTTTTGTAATAAAATGATCACGCTTTGGCCGCTAACGATTTTTGCGCAATTCACTTATTTTTAGCTAAAAATAAGTTTTTTATGGATTTTGGCGTCAGATCCATTTTTTTTTCGGATTTTGGTGCTAAAAAACCTTTTTTTAACAAAATTTGGCGCAATAAAGTTCTCTCACTTCTGACGCCAAAAATACTTTTTTTACGGATTTTGGCGCAAGAATCCGTTTTTTTTAACGGATTTTGCCACTAAAATCTTTTACTGAACATATTTTGGTGCTAATAGTTATCTCGCTTCTGGCGCTAAAAATACATTTTTTACGGATTTCGGCGCCAGAATGCGTTTTTTTTTTTTACGGATTTCAGCGTTAAGATCAATATCTTTAAAAGTGTTGGCACTAATAAAGTGATCACGCTTCTGACACTAAAAATAGGGGTTTTTTTACGGAATTTGGCGCAATAATGCGTTTTTTTGGATTTTGCCGCTAAAATCCTTTTCTTTACAATTTGACGCTAAAACAGTTATCTTGCTGTATGCAAAGATATTGTGGTTTTTGTGATTTTGGTGCAAGAATCTGGTGCAAAATTTAATAAAGTAGTAGCACGCAGCAGCAGCACACAAAGGACAAAGTATTCACAATGGGACAGTGATCTAAAGGATGACTACTTATCATGCTAACTCCACCTGTAAAGGGGGTAGTTTACATCCAATGGCTTAATTTGTGCATACATTAAAAAGCAGAGCAAAGACGCTCAAAAAAAACGCTTAAAAAAAAACGTTCGTTCGTTTTTTCAGCTGCTTTTGACAGGAGGGGACAGAAAACTCAGTTTCATGAACGTTTTTAGTAATTCATTTTCAGGTCATTTTTTGTCCACTGCAGGAGAGACATAGCCTAAGAAACTTAAAGGAGTTGTCTCATTACAAGCTTTCAGCCTAAGTCAGTGAGCCTGGCAGTTGAACTGAGGGGCGTGCTTCTTGTCTGCCTCCTCTCCTCCCTCAGCCCACAGAAAGCTCTCCTCCATAACTTCTATACAGCAGGGGGGAGGGAGGGGGCGTGAGGGGGTTTGCTGCCAGAGTTAACACTGTGTGTGCCTGCCTAGGTCTGCTGCAGCTCTTGCCGCTTGTCTCCACAGTCAGGAGACAGGAGAGAGCTGATCTATAGTGTGGAGCCAGAGCGGGGGATCAAGTGTTCCTATACCCCCTGCTTAGCATACAAATGTGCACATCTCCAGCAATAAACAGACCCTGTCAGAACAGACACAGGGCAGCTGTGAAGTGTTACTATACTCAGGATGTGTCACAAGTACACCAGAGCATGAAGCATTCACATGCCCCCTGATCTGTATAGTATTAGTATAGTTACAGCTCCACAGACGCATCATGATTATAGTAACACACGGTCCCCTGCTGTCACATCTATCTGTGTAGAGAGCAGGAGGAAGCAGGCACACACAGGGTTAATCCAGGCAGCAGGGACACAGAAGCCAGAGACCTCCCCCTCCCTCCACTACAGAAGCATTCTGTATGGGAGGGGCTCTCTGCTCTGACCTGTATTCAGAGGCTGATGAGTCATACAGACCTGACAGCCAGTGAGATAAGGATCAACAGGTCGGCTGCTATAGAGATTTGAGAAGCTGATGTACTACTACTAACAGGGCTAACTCAAAATCAGTAGGACATTTGTAATGAACATATATTGCAAAGCTGCTTGTTTTTTTAAAGATCTTTTAATTAAAACCCAATCATTGTAGCGAGACAACCCCTTAAACTCTTTCTTCTTCAGGAAATTCCATGCTGGCCACCTGCCTCGACAAAGTTGCCAGATGACACCAGAAAAACAGTGATGGGTAGGAAGGCAGTATTGAGAGTCATCACAGACTACTATGAGTAAAAACAAGTAAAATCCCAATAGTTGACCAACTAAAAAGCCAACAACTATGTGATTCCAAAATAGTGCAAAGGCACCAAAGTTAATAGAAAAAGGTACAAATACCATGTTTATTGGTAGAATTTACGCGTTCTGTGCAAAATTCGCACTTCCTCATACTTCATGAAGTTACGCACGTAGCGCGTAACTTCTGAACAGCACTGAGGAGCACTGGTCCCTCGTCCAGCGTAGATACTCCCTGGCCCATGAAAGACGTTGAGGCCTGTGTCTGGTGGTGCGGTCAGGTAACCTTGCCGGTCGTCTAGCACACAGACCACACTGATGTAACAGTTACGACTGCTCTGACGTGACACTTGGTGCCTCTCACCTCCCTTAAACGTGCCTGGAGTTGTGAAACATTCTTCACCTGGTTCTGCAGGGCATTGGTTACAATGGAGGGCTCATCAGTGTGCGATGGAGCCAAAGGAGGTCCACTTCTTTGCCCTTCTGTGATTCTCACAGTCTCTCTGCATCTCTGATACAACCTGCTGATGAAAATCTGTGATACTCTAAGCTCAGTGGACACTTCCGTCTGAGAGCATTCTGCTTGAAGCCTCGCACTGGCGAGGTACTGTTGATCAATTGTAAGGTGCTGTCTCATGATGTCACAATGTGAACAACATGATGGGGAGCACAGTTTAAATCTCAATTCACATCTCCTTAAATTTATTGGGCGGTTCAGGGATCAAACACCCTGTTGTGAATTTTGCAATTAAGCTCCTTGTTAGAGATCAGCAAGTTGTGCAAAAAGTTCGGAAACACTGAACAGTTGGACGAGTGCAGCTAAAGGGGAGAGACGGGGCATTTACTGCATTAAAATAAATGTAAAGAAATTTTATATTCATCCTGGAATTTCAACCAAAAGCCAAATATCCTGAACTTTTTGTGAGTAGCGGGGGTAGTTTTTAACATTGACCTTCTTTGACCTAATATGTGTAGTGATAGCCTTAAAGGGGTTTTAGCTCTTCATCATTTGGCAGCCGTTTATACTGATTGCTAAGCAGAGCTTGTGAAATGGAGGGGTGTGTTTCTCCTCCCAGCAGGGAGTATCTTCTCTCTTTGAAGACACGCCCCCAAAGTGTGCATGTGAGAATTCATTCTGTGTGAGCTGAGGGAAGGCAGAGGTTCTCAGCTGTTTGAGACTAAGAAATCATTGGAAGTGAAAAGCCGAGTGTAACTCCATAGTGTATATCTACATTTCTCGTTCGCTCTACATACTTTGTAACTAGAATGGGCATTTGACATTCAAGACTCTGGGAGAGATGGGTGATTTTTTTTTTTTCCTCTGTCTCACACACAGTGATATATCCTGCAGATTATTACACCTTTGACCTCTACAGATCTGCAGAAGAAAAATATACGCTTTATCTGTTTGTGTTTACAAACTGCACAAGATCTCTCTCTGATCGCTGTCAGTGAAAAGAGCAAACCCTGCACCGCACATGTCACACCTACTACTGCTTCCTGTCAGTGAAAAGATTCTCTCTCTCGCTCTCCTTAAAGGGGTTGTCTCACTACAAGGATTGTTTTTTATGTTAAAGATCTTGCAAAAACAAGTCACTTTGTAATATATGTCCATTACCAATGTCCTACCTATTCCTAGATATCCCCTCTTGTATGGGCTGCATCAGCTCCTCAGGTCGCTATAGCTACAGACCTGTCTGATCTCTCCTGATAGGCTGTCAGCACTGGTTGCTATAGCTACAGACCGGTTTGATCTCTCCTTATAGGCTGCCAGCACTGGTTGCTATAGCTACAAATCTGTTTGGTCTCTCCTGATAGGCTGCCAGAACTGGTTGCTATAGCTACAGACCTGTTCAATCTCTCCTTATATGCTGCCAGCACTGGTTGCTATAGCTACAAATCTGTTTGGTCTCTCCTGATAGGCTGCTATAGCTACAAATCTGTTTGGTCTCTCCTGATAGGCTGCCAGTGCTGGTTGCTATAGCTACAGACCTGTTTGATCTTTCCTGATAGGCTGTCCGCACTGGTTGCTACAGCTACAGACCTGTTTGATCTTTCCTGATAGGCTGTCTGCACTGGTTGCTACAGCTACAGACCTGTTCTATCTCTCCTGATAGGCTGCCAGCGCTGGTTGCTATAGCTACAGACCCGTTTGATCTCTCCTGATAGGCTGCCAGCGCTGGTTGCTATAGCTACAGACCTGTTTGGTCTCTCCTGATACGCTGCCAGCACTGGTTGCTATAGCTACAGATCTGTTTGATCTCTCCTGATAGGCTGCCAGCGCTGGTTACTATAGCTACAGACCTGTTTGGTCTCTCCTGATAGGCGGCCAGCACTGCTTGCTATAGCTACAGACCTGGCTTCTACTGCAGCCCAGTGGAAGTCACTAGACACGCCCCTGAATTCAAAATGAAACCAAGGAAACAGGACTGAGATGAGATGAATCAATGTAGTGAGACAACCCCTTTAAGCGTGCGTTACCATTTACGACCGGGGGTGGGACCTGGGCGTAACCCCACCGGAGCTCTCACTTCGTTCCCAAGCACTAAACAAACAGCCCGTTCTCCTAAACCATAGCACTTTGCTTATGGTAACCAAGGACAGACATGCTCAGATTTTTTGGTCCCCTCCTCTTGAGCTATGATCTTCGTAACGAGAAAACCCCTTTAAAAACAACTTAATCCCTCTATGTCCTCATATGCTTAGGGCTTTGTTTGCCTTTCATTCAGCCTTCTTAAAATACAAATGAAAAGATTGTCACTGACCACTCCGAGAGGAGCTCGGATAAAATGAAACAGATTATTTGTGACGTTCAGGAGCTTCAGGAAAGTCTCGTCCTCATAGTCCCATCTTTTGCCAAACACAACCAAGTTGATAACATTGTTGACTGCGCATCCGAGAACTGCTTGAGGATTGAAAGCTTTACCTGAAACGAAAAACAAAAATACCATAGATGCTCCATCAGTCTGGGGGAAATGAGAGAACTCCCCATATGTCAGGAGATTTGGAAGACTAGCTTAGTATTTTCATCGAGCAGATTGTCATAGTGTCACACCATACCTTTACATACCTAATTTGTTATATTAGTACATCTAGAAATGCATCCAGATCCTTTTTGAATACATGAATTCACCCCGACAAGTTCCTCTGGCAGAGTTCCACAGTCTCACTGCTCTTACAGTAAAGAATCCCTTTCTCTGTTTATGTATAAACTTTCTGTCCTCAAGATGTAGAGGATGCCCCCTTGTTCTGGATACATTCCTGGGTATGAATACATCTTGGGAGAGATCTCTATATTGACCTTTAATATATTTATACATATTTATGTCCCCCCGAAAACTTCTTTTTTCTAAACTCAATACCCCTAACCCTGCTCATCTATCTGGGTACTGTAGTCCACCCAGTCATTTTATTTTTGTTGCCCGCCTTTGTACCTTTTCAAGCTCTACAATGTCTTTCCTGTGCACTGGTGCCCAAAAATGTCGCCAATATCTCCTGTGTGGTCTAACCAGTGACTTGTATAATGGGAGAATAATGTTCTCATCATGTGCATCTATGTCTCTTTTAATGCACCCCATGATCCTATTTGCCTTGGCAGCTGCTTGTGCACTTTCTCCTACTAATATTTCCCCCAATTCCCACTTCCCCACTCCACACTGAACATAACCCCTTTGGTTTGCCCCCCATGTTGGGGGATTATTTGTTAAAATTGCCACCTATCTTCTGGAAAAACCCCAAATTAATAAATCCCTTTGTAATAAAACATTATAATCTATTGTGTTGATTACTTTACAGAGCTTAGTATCATCTTCAAAGATTGATATTCTACTGTGCAATCCGTGTGTAAGATCATTAATGAATATATGAGAGAGAATAGGGTCCAATACTGAACCATGTGGTCACCACAAGTATCAGTGACCCTTCCAATACTGACCCATGTGATACCCCACTAGTAACCGTGATCCCTCCAATACCAAGCTCTGTGGTCCCCACTATTTACAGTGTCTCCTCCAATATTGACACCTGTGGTCCCCACTAGTAACAGGGATCCAGTCTGAGTATGAACCATTAATTACCACCCTTTGTTTTCTATCAGTGAGCCAGTTGCTTACCCACTTGCACACATTTTCCCCCAGTCCAAGCATTCTCATTTTATTTACCAACCTTTTATGTGGCACCGTATCAAATGCCTTAGAAAAATCCAAATATATGACATCCAGTGCCTCACCCCGATCCAGTCTAGCACTGACTTCCTCATAGAAGCTGATGAGATTAGTCTGACAGGACCGATCCTTCATAACCCATGCTGGAACGGCGTTATATATTTATTTTCAGTGAGATACTCCAGGATAGTATCTCTGAGAAAACCTTTAAACTTTTTACCTACAACAGAGGTTAAACTTACCAGCCTGTAGTTTCCTGGATCACTTTTTGAATATTGGCACCACATTTGCTATGTGCCAATCCTTTGGGACACACCCAGTTATTATACAGTCCATAAATATTAACCCCTTAAGGATCCTGGACGTACCCATACGTTCCAGGGTCCCTAAGGGGCTTTGCAGGGGGATCGCTCCGCCCCCTCCCCCCCCCTCCCCCCCCCCCCCCCCCCGCACAGCCGCTGGGTGTTAGCAGCTGATCGCAGCTAACACCCAGCCGGTACAGCACGAGCAGGCAGCGTCGCCCGCCCGCGCTGTTTAACCCCTTAGACGCAACGGCGTCTAAATGAATGAAGACTGGTTCTTCAGAGCGATCGGCATCGCCGCAGCATTACTGCGGTGATCCGACACAGGAACATGGCAGCGGGGAGCCTTGTGAAGGCTCCCATCACTGCCATGTCCTGGTTTGCCCATCTTGGTACAGTGTAATGCATTGTCTATGCAATGCACTAGACTGTATTAACGATCGCGCCCCCTAGTGGTCAAGCACCCTAGGGGGACTCAATGTCAAAGTAAAAAAAAAGAAATAAAGTTTTAAAGTACAAAAAAAAAAAAAGTTTTAAAAGTTCAAATCACCCCCCTTTCCCCATTTTAAAAATAAAATAATAAAAAAGGTTACACAGATTTGGTGTCGCCGCGTCCGAAAAAGTCCGATCTATAAAAATATAACATCATTTACCCCGTACGCTGAACACCGTAAAAGAAAAAAATTCCAAATGCCAAAATAGCTTTTTTGGGTCATTTTACGTCACTTAAAAAATGGAATAAAAGTGATCAAAAAAGTCGCATGCATTCCAAACTGCTAGCGATAAAAAGTACACTTCGGCCCGCAAAAAATGCCGCCTCACTGACATCCGTAAGTGTTAGTACAAAAAAGTTATTGGTCACACAAAATGGCGGTGCGGCGCAAAATTTCAAAAGTAGAAAATGTTTGGAATTTTTTTACGCCACCAAAGCATAACAGAAACCCTACATGTTAGGTATTGCTGGATGCGTATCAACCTGTAGACTACAGGTAGCACATCATTTTTACTGAAGACTGAATGCCGTAAAAGCAAAACACCCGCAAGGTTGGCGAAAATACGTTTTTTTTTTTTCACAATTTGTCCCACTTGGAATTTTTTTGCAGTTTCCCAGTATATTCTATAATACAGTGAATAACACCATTAGAAAGTACATCTTATCCCGCAAAATAAAAGCCCTCATATGTCTATGTAGATGGAAAAATAAAAAGTTATGGCTCTGGGAAGGCGAGGAGGGAAAAACGAATGTGTCAACAACAAAAAAAAACGCCGAGTCCTTAAGAGGTTAAGAATAGGGGCTTATCTATGACATTACTTAACTCCCTTAGGACACAGGGGTGTAAACCATCAGGACCTGGTAATTTGTCTATTTTAATTTTGTTAAGGCGGAGCTGCACTTCTGCACCCTTCTCAACCTTCTTTACTAGACCATTGGCTTTACCAACTTATATTTCACCTATTTGTATGTACCTGAGTCCTGTTACGGACTTTTAAATTAACAACCCCCACTTCTGTTCTTCATTGTTTTATTGGATATTTGAAGACATTTTACCGTTCCAATGATAACACTGCTTCAACAGAACAAAAATTTTTTTTTTTTTAAAAACTGGTGTGGATCTTGGGTAAAGTGTCAATGAATGATTGAAGCATACCTGTACATTTAAGTAGCTTTTCAGAATAAGCTGTCATATGAAGTAACACTAGAGTTTTCACCTCTTGGCATGTATTTCTCTGTCTTTCTCCTCCCTTCCCCTTTCCATAGACTTCTATGGGCAGCATGTAACCTGATCCCTTGGTCAGCTAATACTTTTTCTTGCATTTCAAGTTGGAAGTTTAGCAGTTTTTCATAGTGAATGATACATTTGGTTGTGGTGTTGGTCGTGATCATGGAGGTGGTTTCGGTTGTGGTGGGGGGTGGTAGTTTGACAAGTGGAAAGAATATTAAAAGTTTCTTCTAATTGAATTTAGTATTGATTTATGTAAGGTTTGTTTCAAGGTTAGTGACCATGTTAGGCAAGTAGTACGTAGTACGCAATGGACCACATAAATGTGAATTATAGTAACCATAGGCAAACTTAAACTCTATCAGTTCTCAATCTATAAGACACTAAAACGTAACTTTTATTATGTACTTAACCTCTATACACACTATTTAAAAACCTGATTTCTAACCTCTTAATTTATCCCTTTCTACTTCTGAAGGAATAACTCCCTTTCCATTATCAAGTCTGGTGGAACGCCACCTACTAACAGGAAAACCTTATATATACACAGTAATTTACTAACTCCAGTGAGGGATCCCAAGCATCCTACTTGGGCAGTTATCCCTAATCTAATGGACATCCGGTCCTCTTACCCCTGATGAAGCCAGGTTAGCTGGTGAAACATGTTGGGGAGGTCAGGCATGACATTTTAAATTGTGATTTCTCACCTCTGTCTACAAAGTATCACCCACTGCAGAGGGTGTTAAAAGGGGGCCTTATATGTTTTAGATTAGGGATAACTGTCCAAGTAGGAGGCTTGGGATCCCGTACTGGAGTTAGTAAATTGCTGTATATATAAGGTTTTCCTGTTAGTAGGTGGTGTTCCACCAGACTTGATAATGGAAAAGGAGATATTCCTTCAGAAGTAGAAAGGGATAAATTAAGAGGTTAGAAATCAGGTTTTTAAATAGTGTGTATAGAGGTTAAGTACATAATAAAAGTTACGTTTTAGTGTCTTATAGATTGAGAACTGATAGCGTTTAAGTTTGCCTATGGCAAAATAGTAAATATATTGATTAATAGTCACTCTCTCTGTTCTCTTGCGAGATTCCCATTTTTTTGGGGGGGAGAATAATTTATAGTAAGTGGAACGCTGTGACTCCTGGATGGAGTCAGCTAACGGAACGTGTTGCTAGAGCGCTAAGTGAATCTTAATGATAGACCCAACTAGGAAAGT
This sequence comes from Phyllomedusa bahiana, assembly GCA_025379985.1. Taxonomy (NCBI): domain Eukaryota; kingdom Metazoa; phylum Chordata; class Amphibia; order Anura; family Hylidae; genus Phyllomedusa; species Phyllomedusa bahiana. The sequence continues at coordinate 42,543 of JAODAL010011106.1, read as the reverse complement.
TGATTTGTTCCAATATTGATTACAATTTCATGACGCGTTTCGCTGGGTATCGAACCCGCTTCCCCATAATGCCTAAGGATTATGAATTCTAGGGTATAACAAAATTACTCTTACCACTTGTAGCCTTTATAACGTGTATAAGATGCTCGGCTTCTTCCTGCACCCTCTGCTCCATTGATCTCTTACCCATTCCAAAATTCCTTAGTGTGGTGACAGCAAATCGCCTTGTCTGTCTCCAGCGGTCTCCATTGGTAGTTATGATACCTACAGAATACAGTAGTTCAGAGTGATCCATGAAATATTATGACCTTTCATAGGCCCATAAAGAGGACATTGACTGTCATGATAAGAATTTTAAACACATTCAACCCATCCAAAGGGGGAGCAAAAAAAGCAGAGTATTCCCCTTGATGTGGTCAAATGTAGTTGGAACATGAAACGAACAAGACAGATTAAATGTTATAGAAAACAATATTTGGCTTTACACATAAAAAAAACTTTTTGAAAAAAAAAATGAGCATAGGTGCAACATTTTTGAGGTTCTTAGTTCACATTTTTGATCAAAACTGCTTAAACCCACCTTAAATAGCAGAAATGCTTTTTCAAAAATTCCTATGTGCCTTTTGATAGTATGTTTCATAAACAGTGTGCTACTGATACTGGAATGTGAATGTATATTGCTGCCGCACCACTGTGCACCTATGCTCATTTTTTCGCCAAAATTTTTGGGATGTGCAAAACCAAATATTCTTTTCTAGCTTGTGTATGGAGGAGTAGCTGGCCCCTCGTTGGTTTTTCACACTCCACCCACCTTCACAGGTTTTCAAATCAATGCAGTGTACTTAGTAGCTGGTGCCTTCACTCCCTGAAGTATGGAGGTCTGAACAGGCTCCAAAGAGAGGTTATGTTAGAGTAGGTTCCCACCTGCATTTGAGGTCCCCTTGAAGATTGTGAGGTGGGCTTAAAGGGAATATGTCGCCAATTTTTTTTTTTTTACTTATTAAATCAAGACCCTGATCCATATTCTTTTCCTCTTAGCTGTTTTTATTTCCTGTTTGTAGATTTCTCTATTCGGCCGTCTATATATGATTGTGGGGAAGACATTCTTGCTTGCACTGCTTTAACAGCAGTCAGAGAGATACTTTACAGCAGCTTCATGCCCATAGCATTCTTAAGACAGTTACTGTCCCATAGACGTCTCTAGGAGAGTTTTCACTGTGAAGGGAGTGGAGGGGGGGAGCTGTGACATCTCCTCTTGTGGATTCTGTGTTATCTGTACACAATGGTGTCTCCTTTCAGTTTGACCCTGCTTTTACTGATAATGAGCACAATGCTGAAAAGCTCTCTAAACAGAGCAGGAAGTGTCAGACGATTATTAGGCCTAGTGGCCAAAGTGAGAACTACAGGATTTAAGAATTATTTAAAAAACACTGAAACTGATATGGAAAACTAAAAAAAAAATAAAACCAAAAATTCCTAAAAAAAATGTGTTCAACATAAAAATGTGAATTAAACAATAAGTCATTTTTTGATGACACATTCCCTTTAAGCAGTTTTGATCAAAAATATGAACTAAGAACCTCAAACATTTTTCATGTATCCTATATAGCAGAAATGCTTTTTCAAAAATTCCTATGTGCGTTTTGATAGTTTGTTTAGTTAATATTGTGCTACTGGTATTGGAATATGTGGATTAAATGTTATGAGTGAGGAACGTCATTGCTCATCTATAGTAGTGGGGTATGACAGTAAGTATAAGCTCTCAGACTAGAAAGGGTTAATTACAGAGGTCTGTGGTGTGGTACTGTCAAGCAGACTGAATGCAGACAAACAAGTCAAGGGTCAGGTAACAGGGCAGAGCAAAGTACTGTGTGAAATCCAAAGAGTAGTTAGGGAATCTGGGTCACTACATGTCAGGCCAAAGAATGACAAATGACGGATCAAATCTATACCCAACAGGTAAGTTGAGCGCTGGGAAGTGGAGGTAGGTAGAGATGAGGCAGGAGATGTAGTGGTGCAGCGCTGTGGAGAGATGGGGTAGGGTGGTAGACAGAGATGAGGGAGAAGATGTAGGGGGGTGCAGCACTGTGGAGAGACCGGGTAGGGTGGTAGAGAAAGATGAGGGAGGAGATGTAGGGGGTGCAGCACTGTGGAGAGACCGGGTAGGGTGGTAGACAGAGATGAGGGAGATGTTGGGGGTGCAGCACTGTGGAGAGATTGGGTAGGGTGGTAGACAGAGATGAGAGAGTAGATGTATGGATGCAGCGCTGTGGAGAGACCGGGTAGGGTGGTAGACATAGATGAGGGAGGAGATGTAGGGGGTGCAGCACTGTGGAGAGAGCGGGCAGGGTGGTAGACAGGGATGAGGGAGGAGATGTAGAGGGTGCAGCGCTGTGGAGAGACCGGGTAGGGTGGTAGACAGAGATGAGGGAGATGTAGGGGGTGCAGCGCTGTGGAGAGAGCGGGTAGGGTGGTAGACAGAGATGAGGGAGGAGATGTAGGGGGTGCAGCACTGTGGAGAGACTGGGTAGGGTGGTAGACAGAGATGAGGGAGGAGATGTAGGGGGTGCAGCACTGTGGAGAGACCGGGTAGGGTGGTAGACAGAGATGAGGGAGGAGATGTAGGGGGTGCAGCACTGTGGAGAGACCAGGTAGGGTGGTAGACAGAGATGAGGGAGGAGATGTAGGGAGGTGCAGCGCTGTGGAGAGACCAGGTAGGGTGGTAGACAGAGATGAGGGAGGAGATGTAGGGGGTGCAGCGCTGTGGAGAGAGCGGGTAGGGTGGTAGACAGAGATGAGGGAGGAGATGTAGGGAGGAGCAGCGCTGTGGAGAGACCGGGTAGGGTGGTAGACAGAGATGAGGGAGGAGATGTAGGGGGTGCAGCGCTGTGGAGAGACCGGGTAGGGTGGTAGACAGAGATGAGGGAGGAGATGTAGGGGGTGCAGCACTGTGGAGAGACCGGGTAGGGTGGTACAGAGATGAGGGAGGAGATGTAGGGGGGTGCAGTGCTGTGGAGAGACTGGGTAGGGTGGTAGACAGAGATGAGGGAGGAGATGTAGGGGGTGCAGCGCTGTGGAGAGACCGGGTAGGGTGGTAGACAGAGATGAGGGAGGAGATGTAGGGGGTGCAGCGCTGTGGAGAGACTGGGGGTGGGATCCGCACCTATCTCTAACAATTCTGAACGTAGAGGTGTTGAGGTCTCTTCCATTGAAAGAAATAGAAGTTCCGACTACAGTTGAGCATCACCACACGGCTATACTCAGAACTCCAATTTATGTCTACGGGAGAGTCCAGACCACCTCTCCATTCAGAATTCAGAGGTTTTGGGGGTGAAACCTCCCCCCCCCCACCCCCCCTCAGCACTCATTAGCAAGAGCAAACTACCAGCTTAATCTACTGTGAGGTCTTTGCCTGGGAACAATTAACATAGAGGTGATTGGGGGAAAGAGAAGAAGAAAGCAGGAGAAGCAAAGTGTAAATAGCCTCTTATCATCTGCTGATAAAGGTAGAATAATTACTGTTGTAATCTCACTAATTTAACTCAGTCAACAACTGATTATCCCAGGAAGGTGCCCCTTCCAATGAACGAAAGCTTTGGTGAACTCATCCATTTTGTGTGTCACTTCTCGGCCCTATGGCTAAGATCAAGTGTAGTATCTGTTCTTATCAGGCCCCCTGGCGGCGGTGGCAGAGCTCCTATGGGGGTCTGTGTCTGAACTGAGAAACACACTGGGGGTAGGGAGGGGGGTGTACGCGGTTGCTTGAAAGACCGAAGCCTTAGGTAACTCCCCCCCCCAGGATCGAAGCCATGTAGGTTTGAGGGGACTGTGTAGCCCTAAGTGTGATGTGCCCCAGGATTGACGACCCTGGGGTGCCTTAACTCACTGGGTGTGGGACCCCACTTGAGTTTCGGCACATTTGCACGGCACTTTAACTTTCACTGTCCCTCAAGCACACGTCCTTATTCCCCGGCCTTCTGGCTAGGAAATAGGGAAATTTTTATAATTTCCGGCCGGATGTCCGGGCAGTTGCCACTGCGCACATTCACTTATTTATTTTTCACGTCACGTGTGTTTCGTTTGTCACTATTTGTGTTTTGGATTTTGGGATGCGGTACCCTTCTGGGACCCCCCCGAGGTCTAGGGGGAGAATGTGTGGCCATCAGGTTCCTTTCTCCCCTGCAAACCCTGGAACTCTTCGGAGTCGGCCACCAGGTGAGCACTTGGTCGAAGTTTGGTGTGGCAGGCCATTCTGACGCCAATGTGCAAGCTTGTAGGTTCCATCTGCTTCGGCAGTGGGACCGCCTGCAACTCTTCGGAGTCGGCGACCTGGACTGCGCTTGGTTGAGGTTTGGTGTGGCAGCCATTCCGATGCCAAGTGCGTTCGTTGGTCCGATCTGCTTTGGCAGTAGGACCGTTTGTGCGACCCCATGCGGATGCCTTCTGGCCCGGTGGGGGAGCATTTTGTTCTCTTTCTGCTTCGGCAGAAGGGACTATGTACCGTGTATCCCTGTGCAGGAGCCTTCTGGCCCGGCAGGGACACTCTGTCCGTTCCAGGTATATGGGGGACCCATTACTTTTCAGTATGGGTCTGCGATAGACCGTATCCTGATGCACTGTTTTTGTGTGTGGCACTCGTGTTGCACTTTTTTTTGTGCATTTTTTGGTGTTAGTTCTTAGGGCTTCAATAAAAAAATCTGTTCTTATCAGTTTCCTTGATGATGAAGAGCAGCACCGCTACAGGGGGACTGTGTCAGAGTGGAAAACCACACTGAGGGTAGGGAGGAGGTGTACGTGGTGGCTTGAAAGACAGCAGCCGTAGGTGACTCCCCCCCATGAAGCCATGTAGGTTTGAGGGGATATTGAAGCTCTAAGGGTGCGTTCCCACTGCAAGTGCCAAATACCAGTCGGTTATGCAACCGGAATGTGCACTGTTTTGCGGAAGTCTCCACGGCCGCGGGGAGGGGGGGCGGCTTTTCTCCGCGATGCGCCCTCCCCCTTCACATTGAGATGCACAGATTCCGTCCGGCAAAACCACCCGGCGGAAAACCCCTGCAGTGGGGACTGCTGCACGGGTTTTCCATAGAGCACCATTGTGCTCATTTTCAGCCGGTTTTTCAGGCGGTCTGAAAAACCGCAAACCGGCTGAAAAAGGCGTGCAGTGGGGACATGCCCTAAGTGTGATGTGCCCCAGGATTGACGACCCTGGGGTGCCTGAACTCACTGGGTGTGGGACCCCACATGAGTGAAGGCACATTTGCACGGCACTTTAACTTTCACTTCCCTCGAGCACACGTCTTCTGGCTAGGACGTCCGGGCAGTATCACTGTGCACATTCACTAAGTTATTTAATTTTAATTTCTTTTTCACGTCCGTGTGTTCACTTGTGTCACATTTTGTATGTAGGATTTTAGGATGCGGCACCCTTTTTGGGATCCTCCTGAGGTCTAGGGGGAGAATGTGTGGCCCTTAGGCTCCATTCTTCCCTGCAAACCCCGGCACTCTTCGGAGTCGGCCACCTAGATGGCACTTTGGTTGACGTTTTTTCTGATGCCAAGTATTTGGGGCTCTATCCGCTTCGGTGGTGGAGCCCACCATTTGTGACCTCATGCAGACGCCTTCTGGCTTGGTGAGGAAGCACTGTGATCTCTTTCTGCTTCGGCAGTGGGGATCGTTTCTGGTATCCCCATGCAGGTGCCTTCTGGTCCGACGGGGAAACTTTCGTTCTAGGTTTGTGGGGACCCATTACTTTTAAAGGGGATTTGCCAAGAGACCATTTAGGTAGGTCTCTCCTTAGTACAGGCAGAATGTCAACAAATCACGCTGAGTCATGAAGCTGCAGAGGAGAGAGGGAGGGGGAGTGAGGAGTGGAGTGAGGAATCCAAGGGAGCGTCTCAAAACTTAAGTGAACTAATAAACCGTACAAGAGTGGATTGTCAATACAGCAAGACACAGCCTGATAGACTGCACTGTCGGGAGCCTTGTCTGCTAAGATGCTAATGTAATGTAAACAAATCACGGAGCTGAAAGAGAGAGAGAGACGCACACAGCCAGAGAACGAGCTGCATAAGCTGCTGCTCCTGTGACATGTTCACTGAAATAAGCAAACTATAACTTGTGGATTCTATATACAAAAGAGAACACCTATTCTACACAGCAGCTTGAAAGCTTCTTCATGTTCTCTGTCATCAGATAAAGCAGGGATCTAATAACACTACAACTAGTTTATTCTGTATACAAAAGAAAACATATTGCTACCCGGTGCCTTAAAAACTTCTGCAGCTCAGTCTCATCAGATAAGAAGCTCTCTCTGCGCCAGCCCGTCCAGCTCTTGTCAGGCCGTATCTAATAGACTCTTTGAAGTAACCAAGGGCATGTAAGGAAGGCTGTAGCTCTCTCAGGCGGCAATTTTTGTAATCACATATATTTAGAAAAGTGATTAAAAACCCATTTTGGAGGATCCCACGTCAACATTACATCGTGGCAAAACCCCTTTAAGTATGGGCCTGCAATATCCTTTATGCACTGTTTTTGTGTGGCACTTGTGTAGCATTTTTTTTGTGCATATTGGTGTTTGTTAGCACGTGTTAGGGCTTCAAAAAAAAAAAAAATGATTGTGTCTCTGTTGTAGTATTTTTTTGGGGGGTTTTTTTTTTAAGAAAGTGGTAATTTGACTTCACAACACAATTTTTTTTTTGCTCGTTCTGCTGTGAACGAACCACATTGCCTGTGATTACTTATCTGGCATTGCCACTTTGCGGGACTTTAAATCCTGATTAATATCATGAATCTGACCCCGGCTTCTTTTTAGGATTTCACTTCTGTTTTACCAAATTTGATTTTTCTGGCACCTGTGTTACTCCTCGTTCTGACCCTTTTTTTCCAGTCTTCTTCTCATATCCTGTTTCATCCTTCTGTTTTTTGCATCCTGCCTCATTCTGGTCTATGACCCTTTGCTATGTTCCTGAACATGCTACAGCCCCATCAGCACTCCTGCCACCAATCAGCGACTATTCTTTAATTTAATTCCCCTTTTGACTGGATTAGAGGGGTTTTACCATGAAGGAATTTCATGCCTGGTTTGTCCTGTTTCATCTTTGCCAAAAGGGCATGAATGATTTTTTGACCTGCATATTATGTGACCTAGCAGGCTTGACTTCACCATGCCTTTCCCCAACATGTGCTCACTCTAGTCAAACAAAGGTCTGTATATATAAAGAGCTGTGAACAAACACAATGTGGCTGAGTGGTTTGCACTTCTGCCTTCCATAGGGGACCTAGGTTCAAATCCCTACAGGAACCAAATCTGGATTTTTTTTTTCCTCAATGCACATACCTGACTGAGGTTTCTGTTTTCTTTTTATTTATTTCCTCTGTTTAACTAATTACTAAGGAGTATAGAGGATGGGAGTATAGTGACAGCACCTGGGGTTGAACACTCGCTCAGCAGTGAGTGTGTGTGATTACTAAGGAGTACAGAGGACGGGAGTAGAATGACAGCACCTGGGGTTGAACACTTGCTCAGCAGTGAGTGTGTGTGATTACTAAGGAGTACAGAGGACGGGAGTAGAATGACAGCACCTGGGTTGAGCGCTCGCTCAGCAGTGAGTGTGTGTGATTACTAAGGAGTACAGAGGACGGGAGTAGAATGACAGCACCTGGGGTTGAACGCTCGCTCAACAGTGAGTGTGTGTGATTACTAAGGAGTAAAGAGGACAGGAGTAGAATGACAGCACCTGGGGTTTAACACTTGCTCAGCAGTGAGTGTGTGTGATTACTAAGGAGTACAGCGCACGGTTGTAGAATGACAGCACCTGGGGTTGAACACTCGCTCAGCAGTGAGTGTGTGTGATTACTAAGGAGCACAGAGGACGGGAGAAGAATGACAGCACCAGGGGTTGAGCACTCGCTCAGCAGTGAGTTTGTATAATTTCTAAGGATTACAGAGGATGGGAGTAGAATGACCGCACCTGGGGTTGAATACTCGCTCAGCAGTGAGTGTGTGTGATTACTAAGGAGTAGAGAGGACGGGAGTAGAATGACAGCACCTAGGGTTGAACACTCACTCAGCAGTGAGTGTGTGTGATTACTAAGGAGTACAGAGGACGGGAGTAGAATGACAGCACCTGGGGTTGAACACTCGCTCAGCAGTGAGTGTGTGTGATTACTAAGGAGTACAGAGGATGGGAGTAGATTGACCGCACCTGGGGTTGGACACTCGCTCAGCAGTGCGTGTGTGTGATTACTAAGGAGAACAGATGAATGGAGTAGATTGACTGCACCCGGGGTTGGACACTCGCTCAGCAGTGAGTGTGTGTGATTACTAAGGAGTACAGGAGTAGAAAGACAGCACCTGGGGTTGAATACTCAGCAGTGAGTGTGTGTGATTACTAAGGAATACAGAGGACAGGAGTAGAATGACAGCACCTGGGGTTGAGCGCTCGCTCAGCAGTGAGTTTGTGTAATTTCTAAGGAGTACAGAGGATGGGAGTAGAATGACTGCACCTGGGGTTGAATACTCGCTCAGCAGTGAGTGTGCGTGATTACTAAGAAGTACAGAGGACGGAAGTAGAAAGACAGTCCCCAAGATTGGACACTCGCTGAGCAGTGAGTGTATATGATCACTAATCAGGGAAGAGACTGACAGTAGCTGCCTGAGAGGAAAGGTGATGTCTGAGCATGCACAGTCAGGACTGAAGAACTCTCATCACTGGTTGTATCCCCTATAGAGGAGCTGTACACTATGGATCACTAAAGGATCAGCTAAAATAAAAATGGTAGAGAATTTTAAACAATGGTGAAAATGTTTATTATTTACTGTGCAAGCTTCCCACGTCAATTTTACTTTGTGGTAAAACCCTTTTAAGGGTAAAGAACATAAGATTCCTTAGATTTTTAGGGGTTGAGGGAGAACAAGGCTATGCCACCCACTCAACAGTGTAGCAAAGAGTAGCTCCTACTACTCTAACATGACATGGGCAGTATCAAGATGGGGGAAGACAAGCCATCTCATCCAAACTCATTCCACTGTGCCAGCAGTATACCAGATGGATATTGGTATATGTAGATTGCAGTCCTGGTCCTTGGGCAAGAAATCTGCCCTTAAATGGATATATTTTCTAATAAAGTCACCATCCTGGGATGGGGTATGTAATAGTTGAATCAGATTTCGCAATTCTTTTTTTATTTTTTTGGTGTCAGGCAGGGGCGTCGCTAGGCAGTTTTATCTGGGGCTTTTTTAGTAACTGATTCATCTGGTATATTTGGTCCACGTATAGGTGTATTTTTGGTGACTTATTTGTAAGGTATTTCACTGTCATATGTAGGTGAGAGGTTTTGAAAAAGCAAATTTGTCAGGGCTGATTTTCATTATACAGTGACCGCTCTGTAAAAACACTTGCCGTAGTCCACAATGAGGCGCGAAAAATTCCGTGTGAACCCAGCCCTGCTAAGCAACACTTAACACAAAGGGGCCGAGCCCCGGATGTTTTATTACCCTAGCAACGCCCCTGGTATCAGGGGTATCCATTACCAGTGTAATAGGACTTAATAGTGGTTTGGCACCCATACTTAGTTTTGCTTAAAGGGGATGTATCGCTTCCTCAGTTCGGCTGATTCATACTGCTCTCAGCTTCTCAACTCTAGAAATGCAGGGGCGTTTCTTCCCCTCCCCGCTGGATGACATCATCCTCCCTTCACTGTTCATGCTGGCTCCCGAGACTCCCCCCACCTTCCCCTTCTCTGAGTCCACATGTCACTGTCACATAATCTCCAAAAAATTGGGAATCTCGCAAGAGAACAAAGAGTGACTTTTGATCACTATATTTACTATTTTGCCATAGGCAAACTTAAACTCTATCTCTATCTGTTAAACACTAAAACGTAACTTTTATTATATCTAAGACATGTTTCGCCAGCTAACCTGGCTTTATCAAGGCGTAGAGGTCCGATCAAATTGTTCTACATTAGAGGATTTCAATGAAGAATGTATAAAGTTAAATGCACGTTTTCAGGCAAGGGGTTACCCTAAAAAATGTTTGAGGAAGGCGTTTAATAGGGCTTTGACCAGTGACAGAGGACATTTATTAATCAGTAAAAAGAAGAAAGAAAAAACTGATTTAATTCGTTGTATAGGTACCTTTGATGATAGCGCTAAGATCCAGTATTCTCTGAGGTGATTTCTAAATACCCTAGTGTCACTTATAGAAGAGGAAGAAATCTTAGGGATGAATTTGTACATAGTCATTTTGAGGGAGATGGCAAAAAAACATGGTTGCAGTCTCCGGTGGTGGGCTCATATCCCTGTGGCAACTGTTCATTCTGTCCATTCATATGGAAAACTAAAGATTTTGTTAATCCCATTGATAAGAGAAGATTTGAGATAAGACAATTCATCAATTGTAAAACCAGAGGGGTGGTTTATGGGGCTATGTGTACCTGCCCCAAGATCTATGTGGGAAAAACCATACAGGAGTTTCGTCGTCGGATCTCGAAACATCTGAGTACTATTAAAACTAGAGGTGACATTCCCCTAGCGAGGAAATCCCTAAAGAAGCATTTATGCTATCTATCATACATGAAAAAACTTTGAGACTCTCGGTTCACATATTTGATCAAAAGATGTTTAAGCTGCCCACGACTTTCAACGTGATCTCAAAATCGGGCAGTCCTATCCTATCTTTACCTCTCAATCGAGCCAATCAGGCCTCCCGCTGGGTCAACCGACCTCCATTATTCAGAGAGAAAAAATAAAAAACACCCAACCTGCAAAGCTGCCCTTCTTATGACAGCCTGTGAGAGTGGGCGGGGACAGAAACCCAAAATGGAAGCACCCCTTCCTTTCCATCTAGGTTAAAATCAATGTACACCAAGTATAACGTATGTTTCTGCACACGAAAACATTTCTGAAAAACGATTTTGAGATCACAGTTGAAAGTCGTGGGCAGCTTAAACATCTTTTGATCAAAATATGTGAACCGAGAGTCTCAAAGTTTTTCATGTATGATAGATAGCATAAATGCTTCTTTAGGGATTTCCACGTAGTGTATTGCCCTTTTTGCAGTAGTGTGCCGCTGGCGGCGGTCTGTGTGTACATGTATAATTACATGTGTGCCGCAGCCCTGCCAGTGGCACCCAGGTTTGCATACGTTTTTTCAGAAATGTTTTTGTGTGCAGAAACATACGTTATACTTGGTGTACATTGATTTTAACCTATATGGGAAGGAAGGGGTGCTTCCATTTTGGGTTTCTGTCCCCGCCCACTCTCACAGGCTGTCATAAGAAGGGCAGCTTTGCAGGTTGGGTGTTTTTTATTTTTTCTCTCTGAATAATGGAGGTCGGTGACCCAGTGAGAGGCCTGATTGGCTCGATTGAGAGGTAAAGATAGGATAGGACTGCCCGATTTGAGACCACGTTGAAAGTCGTGGGCAGCTTAAACATCTTTTGATCAAAATATGTGAACCGAGAGTCTCAAAGTTTTTTCATGTATGATAGATAGCATAAATGCTTCTTTAGGGATTTCCACGTAGTGTATTGCCCTTTTTGCAGTAGTGTGCCGCTGGCGGCGGTCTGTGTGTATACATGTATAATTACATGTGTGCCGCAGCCCTGCCAGTGGCACCCAGGTTTGCATACGTTTTTTCAGAAATGTTTTTTGTGTGCAGAAACATACGTTATACTTGGTGTACATTGATTTTAACCTATATGGAAGGAAGGGGTGCTTCCATTTTGGTTTCTGTCCCCGCCCACTCTCACAGGCTGTCATAAGAAGGGCAGCTTTGCAGGTTGGGTGTTTTTTATTTTTTCTCTAACTCCCCTAGCGAGACACATTTTGGAAGTACATAATGGTGAAATAGAGGTGCTAAAATTTTGGGGCATATGTGTGAAAAAGCTAGGGGAAAGAAAGGGCGATTTGGATGTAGTTTTGTTGCAGGAAGAGGCAAGATGGATACACAGACTCAATACATTGAAACCTAAAGGCCTAAATGAAGGCTTTTCATTTTCGGCATTTATTTGATCTTGCTGATTCCCTATATAATAATTTTTGAAGAAACATGATATATGTGATTAAGTACGGTCAAGTGGATATAGCACAGTTGAATATATGACTATGGAAGCATCAGAGTTCATATATGTGTTTTTTTTGTTGTTGTTTTTTCCCCCCCCTCCCTTCCATCTCCCTCGCGCCCCTTCCCCCCTCCCCTCTCCTCTCCTCTCCCCCTTTTGCCTCTACGTTTTTCCTCATTGTCCCTGGGTCCTGTAATGATGACAGATATTCATCACGTGAGGCCACGGTTTCTATTTAAAAAATTATGGATGCATGTATATTGCTTTTGCAAGGGACTATTCATGTATGTACTCATGTATGTAGAGATTTATTGTTTCTGCTTGCGGCGCTGGTCTAGTGCGAGGCGGATGCAACTAGATGCAATGGCATTTGAAGATACTGGAGTTCTTGCATGCTCCCATTGTGACGTGGTGGATTGAATGGCTAGCTGTGAGCCGTAGGAGAGAATCTTCAATGGGGAACTTGTGAGGTCAGACTGTGGGAGGGAGGGAGAGCTAGCCATAGAGCCTACAGTATTATTAAAATGAGTATGAATATTACATGTAAAAGAGAAGTGGTTTATGAATATAGTCTTGAGACAATACTATACAATGCAGTGGAACATGGATTTAATGGGGCCTGCAGCTCTATTGGAATGAATATGCATATTACATATATAGGAGAAGTGCTTTATGGGAAGATAATATGACAGTGGTCTATTGTACAGTGGAGTTTATATTCCCAATGAATATGCATATTAGATATTGAAGAGAAGGGGCTTATGGGAATTGACAAAGATGGCAGTGTGCTGTGTAATGTGACACCTAGTCTGCTTAATTCATTCTTGGTGAGCCACGCAGTTGCAATAATATGAGAGAAGTGAGACGGAAGCCCATCACAGTCAGGGCTGAGGTGTTTGTTGGTGCAGTGCATTGGCACGGGCAGTATGGTAAGATGGGGGCACAAGCCCGTTATGGAGATGGTGAATTTGACTGAAGGTTGTTGGCTCATGAGAGCATAGTGGCAGCTTTAGCAGGACATGTTATGAGTGTGCGCGTGCGGAAGGGGGAGTGGGCTTTATGTGGATTCTCTGATGGCTAATTGGTGAGCACCTGAACGGGGTGTTTACCTAACATGATATAAAAGGAAGTGAGCTCAGACCACATGTGATCGGACCTCTAAGCCTTGATAAAGCCAGGTTAGCTGGCGAAACATGTCTTACGTTTTAGTGTTTAATAGATAGAGAACTGATAGAGTTTAAGTTTGCCTATGGCAAAATAGTAAATACACATGTCACTGTGTCTCTCCCTATCAGTCTTATTTATAAGAGCTGTATACATACCACAGGCTGCATTCAATCTAGACTGAGCACTGATCTCTTCTCGTCTCACAGCTGGAGATTTGTTACAGTTGAATCCAGCTTTCTATGAACGGCACAGATCTCCCTTCTATGCAGGAGAGTTAGGGCGCTTTCTCACAGCACAGGAGAAATACCGGTCGGTTTGCCGGTCGGTATTTGTCCGGTTTTGCGGCCAAATTGTGCTAGCACAATGTTTTGCGGCCGGACCGTGGGTGGAAAAAACGCCAGACGGAAAACCCATTCAGTGGGGATAGTGGGGACAGCTGCACAGGTTTTCCATAGAGCACCATTGTGCTCATTTTCAGACGGTTTTTCAGGCGGGCCGAAAACCCGTGCCGTGGGACATGCCCTTAGGCACTGAGACACAACTGTGCTGTTTTCTGATTGTAGAGTCTGCTGCAGTGTCTTTCTGCTAGGTGTGCAGAGAGAAATTGCTGCGGCCCCTTAATCTGAGTCAGAGAGGCAGGGATCGACACACAATTGTGCTGTTTTTTGATTATAGAAGCCCCGCAGTGTTATTCTGTTTCTTCTGGCTGTGCAGAGTGAAAATGTGCCGGTCCCTTACTTTAAGTGAAAGGCAGGAATGCAAGCTCTGTGAATACGACCAGGGGGCTGAACAGAATGTAAATGAGCTCTCAGCTAGTGAAATGCAAGGAGGAGGGATCCGACCAGCACTGGAGATCAGTGTAAACAGAAACAGAAGATAAGGAAAACTGTGAATACAAGACAGCTTTGCTAATGACCTCCAATTACAAAGTTACTTGTTCTCACTGTCCCCTTATTCTGAAGACCATTTAATGAAATGATACAACCCCTTTAAGGATGACTTTTCACCCAAACATAACAGCAGCAGGAAAATCCTGAATATGTTATGCTGAATTTGCTAGAAACACTAAGTTTTGCAAACATTCAAAGTCGAATTTCCACTTTCCAAGTTCTCACCATTTCCATTAGACATTCTTTCCGATATCGGCAAAGGTCCGCGATCACTGAATCGATGTGCATGATTCACCAAGGCATCTTTAACCGCTGAATATCCACAGAGTACGACCACTGGTGAATTGCCAAGCCAAACCGTGAAGACTGGCCCGTACTGCTTGTAGAACTAGAAAATGGAACCAAAAATATATGTTTTCATTGGTTTCTAAAGAGAACATTCCAAAAACTGCTCCATGTCAATTTCCCCCTTTGTTATTGGCAGTGCGTGGTGCATTGTAAAATTCAGTTGTACAGAATGTTCATTCGCTCACCAGTTGGTCCTCTGGGGATAGGTGCACGGAACAAACTCTGTGGACTCGCAGGGTGATCCGTATCTTATAAATGTAGATTTCTTGCAGCACCCAAGACCCAAATCTGCATTTGTAAGATAGTAAAACTAAGCCACATCTTTTCCATTGACCCACATCCCTTAAAGGGGTTGTCTCACTACATTGATTCATCTTACCTCAGTCCTGTTTTCTTGGTTTCATTTTGAATTCAGGGGCGTGTTTACTGGCTTCTACTAGGCTGCAGAAGAAGCCAGGTGTGTAGCTATAGCAACCAGTGCCGGCAGCCTATCAGGAGAGATTGAACAGGTCTGTAGCTATAGCAACCAGTGCCGGCAGCCGATCAGGAGAGATTGAACAGGTCTGTAGCTATAGCAACCAGTGCTGGCAGTCTATAAGGAGAGATTAAACAGGTCTGTAGCTATAGCAACCAGTGCTGGCAGTCTATAAGGAGAGATTAAACAGGTCTGTAGCTATAGCAACCAGCGCTGGCAGTCTATAAGGAGAGATTGAACAGGTCTGTAGCTATAGCAACCAGTGCTGGCAGTCTATAAGGAGAGATTGAACAGGTCTGTAGCTATAGCAACCAGCGCTGGCAGCCTATCAGGAGAGATTAAACAGGTCTGTAGCTATAGCAACCAGTGCTGGCAGTCTATAAGGAGAGATTGAACAGGTCTGTAGCTATAGCAACCAGCGCTGGCAGCCTATCAGGAGAGATTGAACAGGTCTGTAGCTATAGCAACCAGTGCTGGCAGCCTATCAGGAGAGATCATACAGGTCTGTAGCTATAGCAACCATTGCTGACAGCCTATCAGGAGAGATTGAACAAGTCTGTAGCTATAGTGACCTGAGGAGCTGATGCAGCCGATATCAGAGGGGATATCTAGGAATAGGTAGGACACATAGGTAATGGGCACATACGGCAAAGTGACTTGTTTTTGCAAGATCTTGAACATAAAAAGCAGCAATCCTTGTAGTGAGACAACCCCTTTAATGATACAATCCAAAATGCATACTTCTTCCATATAAGATGGCACAAAGTGCAGTCAAATGCAGAAGGTACTGTTTTCTCTGAACAGAATTGTGAGCCACTAGTCCGAAAATTCCAGGGGTATTGCCACGAAGTGACTTACCGTGCCTGTAATCTTGCTCCCACAGACGATAAACAAATCCCATTACAGGGGATTCTCTATACAGCAGACAGCCTCCTACACTGTACTTTCTCCCCAGCCCCTTGCAAGCTCCTTAATGTTCTCTGTCATCAGATAAGAAGTGCAAACACGCAAGTGCGGCCAGATCAGCTCCTGTCAGCCCCTGGTCGTGTCTAATGCAAACTTTTAAGTAACTAAGGGCATGTAAAGAAACCCGTAGCTCTCACAGGCTTCACTTTTTGTAATCACATATATTTAGAAAAGTGATTAAATACCCACTTTGGAGGATCCTACGTCAACATTACATCGTGGCAAACCCCCTTTAAGCTGGTTCCGTCCGATAATCTAAGAATGTAGAAGGCAGGTCCTGTATAACTGGTAGTCAAGGGGTTATCCCATCTTGCATGAAAAACATTAATGTCTATGGAAGGATCCAAATACCTTTCATTCTTGATGCTGGTAAACAGGGAGTCGGCATCAGGATGTTCGACAAACAACATTATATGGAAATTAATGTATTCTCTAAAGATGACCTAGCTACATTCATGATTAGTGCTGTGCTTTGGATTCAGGCAGAGCCACATTTTGGGCAGCCCATTGGCAGCCGATGAGAAAATTCAGCAACCAATTGGAAATCTGCCACTCAAACAAGAAAAACAAAGTAGCATAAACCTCTTTTATCCTGCTGTCTAGAAGACTGTCGGTTGGTTGCCTGAATTTCCCGTAGGCTGTCGGTTGCTTGCCTGAATTTCCTGTAGGCTGTCGGTCGCTTGCCTGAATTTCCTGTAGGCTGTCGGTCGCTTGCCTGAATTTCCCGTAATCTGTCGGTAGGTTGCCTGAATTTCCCGTAGGCTGAAGGTTGCTTCCCTGAATTTCCTGTAGGCTGTCAGTCTGTTGCCTGAATTTCCCGTAGGCTGTCGGTTGGTTGCCTGAATTTCCTGTAGGCTGTCGGTTGCCTGAATTTCCCGTAGGCTGTTGGTCGCTTCCCTGAATTTCCTGTAGGCTGTCAGTCTGTTGCCTGAATTTCCCGTAGGCTGTCGGTTGGTTGCCTGAATTTCCTGTAGGCTGTCGGTAGCCTGAATTTCATTTAGGCAGTCGGTAGGATGCCTGAATTTCCTGTAGGCTGGCGGTGGGTTGCCTGAATTTCCTGTAGGCTGTCGGTTGGTTGCCTGAATTTCCTGTAGGCTGTCGGTCGGTTGCCTGAATTTCCTGTAGGCTGTCGGTCGGTTGCCTGAATTTCCTGTAGGCTGTCGGTCGGTTGCCTGAATTTCCTTGAGGCTGTCGGTCGGTTGCCTGAATTTCCTGTAGGCTGTCGGTCGGTTGCCTGAATTTCCCGTAGGCTGTCGGTCGCTTGCCTGAATTTCCCGTAGGCTGTCGGTTGCTTGCCTGAATTTCCTGTAGGCTGTCAGTCGCTTGCCTGAATTTCCCGTAGGCTGTGTCGCTTGTCTGAATTTCCTGTAGGCTGTCGGTCGCTTGCCTGAATTTCCTGGAGGCTGTCGGTTGGTTGCCTGAATTTCCTGTAGGCTGTCGGTTGCTTCCCTGAATTTCCCGTAGGCTGTCGGTTGCTTCCCTGAATTTCCTGTAGGCTGTCGGTTGGTTGCCTGAATTTCCTGTAGGCTGTCAGTCTGTTGCCTGAATTTCCTGTAGGCTGTCGGTCGGTTGCCTGAATTTCCCGTAATCTGTCGGTCGGTTGCCTGAATTTCCCGTAGGCTGTCGGTCGGTTGCCTGAATTTCCCGTAATCTGTCGGTCGGTTGCCTGAATTTCCCGTAGGCTGTCGGTCGGTTGCCTGAATTTCCTGTAGGCTGTCGGTCGGTTGCCTGAATTTCCCGTAGGCTGTCGGTCGGTTGTCTGAATTTCCCGTAGGCTGTCAGTCGCTTGCCTGAATTTCCCGTAGGCTGTCGGTCGGTTGTCTGAATTTCCCGTAGGCTGTGTCGCTTGCCTGAATTTCCCGTAGGCTGTCGGTCGGTTGTCTGAATTTCCCGTAGGCTGTCGGTTGCTTGCCCAAAATTTTGGAGGAATTTGCCTAACCGAAATCCAAACACTACTTCTGATAAATGTACATACGGCCCGCCAGTGTGTGGGCGAAACGCGTTGCATTTGTATTCCTTTTATGCTAAATAAATATGACACATAATCTGGAAAAATGTATTTCCTAAATTTATCAATTTATCTCATTTTTATAATTTTTAAAATCCTATTTAATTTTTTAGTACTGCCACTCACCGTTATCTATATTTTGGTCTTAGCGCTACTAGTCCCCTTTTATATCCATTTTAATGGATTATTTTGCCATTAATGGATTACAGAAAGTGCGAGTAATTCTACACCGTAGGACTTGGAACTTCAGAAGCTGGACTATACATGATTATGCATTATACTGTGTTGTACTATTCCTGTCCAACCCGCCCAGGTGAGCGGTTCTGTCACTTGTTTTACTTGAGGCGCACGTGTCCCCCATCTTATCTCTCCACACATCTCATTTGGATGTATAGAAGCTACTGGCAAACAGTTCATGGCCTACAGTAAAGTGGATGAGACTTAAACCAACTGAGCCGCAGTAAGTCTTAAATCCAAAGGGTTTACATTTTTTTTTTTTAATGTAGAAAAAAGTAACGATTTGCCGCAAATTTTCCTTGATTGACTTCAATGGGAAAGAGAAGAGAAAATCTGCAATCAGATCCGTATATTGTAGCTTTTGTGATGGAGTACTATTGGGTCTGTAGTAAAATCTGCAGAGTTGGTAAAGTGTCTAAATACTTATCTCCCCAGTATTGTGTGGCTTCCAAGTCAAGGTTGACCTTTCACCTTCCCTATCGACAAGTCACCATTGCAGCAAATTCACCTATTTCAGTGGTTGCATGTGCAAGGAACTTCATGACTGAAAATCAGGGTTTTGAGGGAAAAGACCTCTGTGAACACCATCAGCGACCATTCAATCTGATATTTTTTTTTTTTTAAAGCCCTAAGATGTGCTTCTTAAAGGGGTTGTCTCACTGCATTGATTCCTCTCCCCTCAGTCCTCTTTTCTTGGTTTCATTTTGAATTCAGGGGCGTGTTTACTGGCTTCTGTAGCTATAGCAACCAGCGCTAGCAGCCTATCAGGAGAGACTGAACAGATCTGTAGCTATAGCAACCAGCTCTGGCAGCCTATCAGGAGAGATTGATCAGGTCTGTAGCTATAGCAACCAGTGCTGGCAGCCTATCAGGAGAGATTGAACAGATCTGTAGCTATAGCAACCAGTGCTGGCAGCCTATCAGGAGAGATTGATCAGGTCTGTAGCTATAGCGACCAGCGCTGGCCGCCTATCAGGAGAGATTGAACAGATCTGTAGCTATAGCGACCAGTGCTGGCAGCCTATCAGGAGAGACTGAACAGATCTGTAGCTATAGCAACCAGTGCTGGCAGCCTATCAGGAGAGATTGATCAGGTCTGTAGCTTTAGCAACCAGTGCTGGCCACCAATCAGGAGAGATTGATCAGGTCTGTAGCTATAGCCACCAGAGCTGGCAGCCTATCAGGAGAGAATGAACAGAACTGTAGCTATAGCAACCAGTGCTGGCGGCCTATCAGGAGAGACTGAACAGATCTGTAGCTATAGCAACCAGTGCTGGCAGCCTATCAGGAGAGAGTGAACAGTTCTGTAGCTATAGCAACCAGCTCTGGCAGCCTATCAGGAGAGATTGATCAGGTCTGTAGCTATAGCAACCAGTGCTGGCAGCCTATCAGGAGAAACTGAACAGGCCTGTAGCTATAGGAGGAGCTGATGCAGCCCATACAAGAGGGGATATCTCAGAATAGGTAGGACATTGGTAATGGACATATATTACAAAGTAACTTGTTTGTGCAAGATCTTTGACACAAAAAGCAATTCTTGTAGTGAGACAACCCCTTTAACACCAAAATGCACAGAAAAAAGTGCAACAAAGTGGCACACAAAAACAGTGCATTGAGGATATGGTCTATCGCAGACCCATACTTAAAATTAATAGGCCCCCTCAAACCAAGAACAAAATGCTTCCCTGTCGGACCAAAGGTACCTGCACGAGGTCACAAAGTTGGTGACCTCCACTTCCGAAGCAGATAGAGGGCCATAAGACACCTGCACAAAGTTACAAAATCAATGAACTCCACCACCAAAGCAGAGAGAGTCCCAAATACTTGCTCCCGGCATCAGAATAGATTGTCAATCCAAACTTCAACTGGGGTGCCATCTAGGTGGCCACCCTGTAGAGGGTCGGGGTTTGCAGTGGAGAAAGGAACCAAATGGCCACACATTCTCCCCCTAGGCCACTGGAGGGTCCCAAAAGGGTACCACATCCTCCAATCCAAACACAAAAAAAGGGACAATACCTCACTTACACAACATTTGTGATGACGGCAATAATCGTCATCGGGTCGATAACAGATTGTTGTAATCTTCGGGCCGATATCCGATTAGCTGATGACGATAAGTCGCCAATAACCATTAAAGTCTATGAGAGAGGAACACCAGCTTCATTCTTACACCCAAACAGGTGAGGTGTGATTGGTTTGAATTACATATCATGTAACCCAGCAGGATGACATCACCAGGCCTTTCCTCTCTCTAGTCAAAGAAAGGTCTTTTTATGTACAGAGCTGTGAGTAGTTACAATGTAGCTCAATGGTAAGTGTTTTGCCTCACAGCACAAGGGTCCAAGGTTCAAATCCCTGCAGAAACCAAACATGTGGATTTTTTTTTTCTCTTTATCAATGCACAGACCTCATTGAGGTTTCTGTTGTTTTATTTATTTGCACTGTTTGACTAATTACTAAGGAGTACAGAGGACGGGAGTAGAATGACAGCACCTGGGGTTGAACCGTCACTCAGCAGTGAGTGTGTGTGATTACTAAGGAGTACAGAGAACAGGAGTAGAATGACAGCACCTGGGGTTGAACATTCAGCAGTGAGTGTGTGTGATTACTAAGGAGTACAGAGAACGGGAGCAGAATGACAGCACCTGGGGTTGAACACTAATTCAGCAGTGAGTGTGTGTGATTACTAAGGAGTACAGAGAACAGGAGTAGAATGACAGCCCCTGGGGTTGAACATTCAGCAGTGAGTGTGTGTGATTACTAAGGAGTATAGAGGACGGGAGCAGAATGACAGCACCTGGGGTTTGAACACTCAGTAGCTGCCTGAGAGGAGAGGTGATGTCTGAGCATGTGCGACCAGGACTGAGGAGCTCTCAGCCTTGGTCGTATCCCCTGGAGACGAGCTGTAAGCAATGGATCACTAAAGGAGCAGCTAAAACAAAAACGGTGCAGAATTTTTAATAATAATGAATGAGGAAAATGTTTATTATTTCGTTTACAAGCTTCCTACATCAATTTTAGTTCGTGGCAAAACCCCTTTAAGGTGCATAATGTTGCCCTTCTTGTAAATGCGCATGTATGTTGAGAAAGGCAGAGGGCCACTGACCGGAGTACTGCCCTATTTGCACCCCTGGCACCACTTTCACAGTAGCCTGACCCCAAAACCAGTAGAAATGCCCTTATGGACTCAGAGAGTAAAATGAGCAGCAAGAAATCAGTATTTGAAACAAGATTTATTTGAATGGAACCTTGAATATCGCTGCCTTTTCCAGCTGCTTGACCCCCAAACCAGCAAAAACGACCTTTTCAACACTCAATAAAAGTAGCCAGAATAAAAGAGCTTTTTTAAAAAAAACATTATTGGGAATAGGACCTGGATTATAGATTTTGGGGGCATGCAGCTGCCAAAAACAAATTATAAAAATGATCTCTTGGCCACTGTTAAAAATTATGAGGAAGAAATGCCCCTTAGAAACCACATTTCTGTACCAAAGGACCTGGATTATAGCTGTTTTTCACAGCACCATGACCTCAAAACCATTGACAGCGCTTACAATTTTCATGAAGAAATGAGTAAATGGAATACGTTTTTTTCATGAAACTGTGTACAATTGGTTTCTTTCTAACCGCAAAACCAGCAAAACGATTTACAACTGCCAAGTAGGACTAGCAATTGCTATTTTTCACCAAATTATCGGACAAGTGCGCTATCTGCGCCAAACTGAGAAGCACGGAGAGCAATAGAACTATTGGCTACGTTATATGGCTTAAATATCGTGTTTTAACGATTATAGTTAAGATTTTCAGGAAACTTATCGCATCATCGCGGAAACCCGATAACCGTAATAATCGTGCCGATTTCAACGCTTGTCGATATTATTGCTCATCCCTACACAACATCTAATGGAATCACCCTTGTACCCATTGTTGTTACCCTTCCCCAGTCCCATGTTTAATGTGCTTTTCCTTTATGGCTTCTTAGTCTACAGTTTATAAAGATAGGGACAAGAATATAGTCAGTAATGCTCAAGGAAGTTTTAGCATAGTTGAAGTAAAAAATGCTCAAAGACTGCTTGGTGAATATTTACCATGGAGCTATCCTTTAAAGCTAACCTTATTAGGCTCATAAAAGTTCCAATTGCCCCATGGCACCTCACCCTATTGGGGCACTCGGCACTAAATCCTCCCTACAATGCAGAAAATATAGTTCTGATTGGTACAAAATATGTCATTTTTAATATTGAAAAACCGAGTGGTCGAAGTGGTTCCTAAACATGGTATGACCCAAGGGCTGCTACAGACCTCGTGAAGAAACTTTATTTGATGTTACATCTACCTGTTTTATGTTCTATCAAGACTTGAATATACCATAGCCGGGAATGTGACGAGGTATTCTGGTGAAAAAAACACTGCCATTTTTGGGGCATATTCACAGCTCAATGACTGGACTAGACTGAACCCAGCAGCAGGCAGCTCTGGTCTATATGCTACCTGGGAAAAATTAACAGGTCCAGCTAATTACTGAGCAGCAGCTCACATACCCCACCGCTAGGGGAACAATTAGATGATAAAAAACTGCACATTATTTTAATACCCGTTCACACCAGTATGCAGAAAAGCCACAGTATAATACATGGGGAGATTGCACAAATGCAAATATACCAATAAGACAACCACTCACATACCCTCAGTGCATGAGGGGGGTGGTTGCTGGTACTACAGTTGCATATACATAAGGCGATACAGGAGGGTGCCATAAATACAGATACATGTGGTGCACCATGCTGGCTTACAGCCTATTAGTGACACCAATACTATAAGATTAGGCGGGCTGCCCGCCCAGTACTTTCTGGGTGGTCCAACACAAAACTTAAACTCTATCAGTTCTCAATATATAAAGCACTAAAACTTAACTTTTATTATGTATAACACTTAACCTCGATAAGCACTATTTAAAAACCTGATTTCTAACCTCTCAATATGTCCCTTTCTAATTCTGAAGGAGTAACTCCTTTTCTATTATCAAGTCTGGTGGAGCACCACCTATTATATCAGCAGGGAAACCCTATATATACAGTGATTTGCTAAATGCAAAAAGGAATCCAAAAACATCTTACTTGGGCAGTTGTCCCTAATCTGATGGGCATGAAACATATAAGGTTTCCTTGTGAGACCCTCTGCAGCGGGTAACACAGTGAAAAGAGGTAGAAAATCACAAATTAAAAACACAAAACACAGACACTCTCCGCTCCCCAGCACTGTTGGGCAGATAAAAAATATGACATACTGGAAATTTTTTTAAATATGAGGTATTAGTTGGTACAGGGGCCCCAATACGCAAGCTCGCAACCGGCGTCAACGGTCCTCATATCCTGCGAGTCCCTACGCCAATAATTGTAGGGACATTTGAGTAAGTAATGCCCCATTTTTTGTATGTGCAAGGTATTCTGGTGCCCTAAGCAAAACAGGGCACATAGCGCATCCCCACAATGGGGAAATACAGCCCCATCCATGCCTCCTTGCGCCTCCTTCACACCTGAGATGACGTAAAGCCCTAGACGGTCACCTGCCCATCGTCCCGGTCCTGACCAAAGCCCACTTATTTACCAAGATAAGTATATAGTAAGATGCAGATTAGATTACCTTATGGTAGGACTCATAGAGCACGAAGCTTCCCTGAAATAGGTTCCCCAGAAACGGTAAAGGAGTCGGTCCAGGAGGTAAAGAGAGTCGTTCCCTGTGGAGCCTCCAGGAAAACATTAGAAGAGAGATGAGAATGAATAGACCCAGATACCATGTTATTGCCTCCATGGTCTTTAACGAAATGGATAAAATAAAGTTATTTTACTTTAAGTTTTTCGAGTCTGACAATTATTAACATATTTCGAAAGTTGCTCAGTCTGTTATACTTTAACCAATGGAGACAAAATAGATCTGTTACCTACTTTCAGCCTTAATTGTAGTCTGAAAACAAGCTCCAGCATTCTTTCTTCGGAGGAGACATGGTGTTTTGGTGCTCCGTGGAAATGATGACTTCACTGATGCACCCCCAGGTGTATAGGAGTGCTAAGGGAGATATCTGTGAGTCAAACAAGTGTTTGGCCTACAGCTGTCTTATGTATACAGTCAGTCAAAGACTATGGTTCATTTGGTGTATTGGTTTGTCATTGACTTTAGAGGTTATAGGATGGTTCTTGACTTTGTCAAAGAAGTCCCCCGTATTTTAATCTATGCATTGACGAAGCAAATAACAAGACACAGTCAAGAAATCAGGCGATACCTTTTAGAGGCCAACTGAGTGTATTTGATGATGAGCTTTCGAGAGCACTAGCTCTCTTCTTCAGACATGATGTTATACAAGAACTGAAAATTCACAGACTTTTTATACACAAAAGACCTGGATCTTCAAAGGATCTTAGAATTCTTAAAAATAACAAAGTGCAATATAATTAGAGAAGTTATTTACAACAGGTCAAGAAATAAACAATCTGGAAACTTTATGGCTGAACTGGAAGGAGCATATCTATCCACATGCACCAGCAAACCCATGATATACCTCCGTTATATTGATGATATCCTTGTCATCTGGACTGCGGGCGAGGAGGCCCTACTTAAATTCCATAATGACTTTAATAACTTTCACCCCAACATCAACCTTGAACTTAGCTGTTCTGGATACCACAATACATATCAAAGAGCACCGGCTACTCACATCAGTCTATCACAAACCCGTAGAAAGTAGAAAAACCCTCCAGCACTCGTGCTCGGGATAAGTTCGAAAAATCTAGAAAAACGCACTTTATTGAGAACAATAAAAAACGAGTAATAAAATCACATGCAGCTGTAACGTTTACGCGTTTCGAGCCAAATAGACGTCTCTTAATCGTAACATGATGTTACGATTAAGAGCTGTCTATTTGGCTCGAATGGATGCCTCCATTTTGGTTTCTTGCACCCCGCCCACCTCCACAGGTTGCTATATCAGTGCAGTATGCTTATAAAGCTGGTGCCTTTTTTCTCTCTGGATTATGGAGGTCTGTTGACCCAAGTGAGAAGTCTGAATTGGACTCAAATGAGAGGTAAAAATAGAGTAGGACCACCCGGCTTGAGATCCCGTTGTAAGCCGGGGTTGGCTTAAACATTTTTTGATCACAACAAGTGAACTAAGAATCTCAAAGTTTTTTTTATGTATTGTAGATAGCACATAGGGGCAACAGACTCAAATAAATATTTCCAGTCCCCCCTCTCCTTTCCTTTCGACAACCACCAAACCTGCGGCGCATTATTGTCCGGAGTGCCCTGAAGGCCCCAACTGGAAATGGCACCTCACCCTGTCTGCGGAACAGGTGCAAGACCTGCAGGCACATCCACACCACTGACAGTGTACCTGTCCCACAGTCCCAGCAGGTGCACAGAATTAGGGGGACATTTTCTTGCAGGTCTGCCAATGTGGTGTATCTGATTATGTGTATGCAATGTCCTACCACAGGCCTCTATGTGGGGGAAACAGGGCAGAGACTCAGCCAGCGCATGAACTCCCACAGATTCACCATTAATAACAGCAGAACTGATCTTCCAGTGGCCGCACACTTCTCCAGAGAAGACCACTCTATTGAAGATTTGAAGATTATGGTTTTAATGGGACATTTTAAGACGCAGAGAGAGAGGAATTTAAATGAATGCAAAAATTTCAATTTCTGCAAAATGGGAAAAATATCCATGCCAGCTTTATGTCAAACTATGTGTGAACTGTGAGAGCCACAAATTACACCTGATGGCTACGAGATAAGACGCAGAATTACTGATCCCTCCGTCACGCTAACAAGTTTCCAGATAGTTGATTGCTTGACCTGTTGTAAATGACTCCTCTACCTTATTGCATTTTGTTATTTTTAAGAATTCTAAGATCCTTTGAAGATCCATGTCTTTTGTGTATAAAAAGTCTGTGAATTTTCAGTTCTTGTATAACATCATGTCTGAAGAAGGGAGCTACTGTTATACTCTCGAAAGCTCACCATCAGATATACTCAGCCTCTAAAAGGTATCTCCAGATATCTTCTCTCTTCTACTACTTTCTACGGCTAACACGGTACAACATTATACTACAGACACAATCAAATAATACTGCTACTGTACACAGCATACACAATGCTGCCATATACAGTCTATATAATAGCATAATACACAGCCCATGTCATAGATCTCTCAAATATTAGATATAAGAGGTTGATTAATACGTTACCCATGGCAGCAAAGGAAAACCTTTTGGGAACACGGGTTGGTATCTTGGGCAGCAATTGAGTGGCAGGGAACCAATTCAACCACAAGACAGTACCAGCCATTCAACGGACCCCTATATAGAGAGTATACTTAGGGATGAAACGTCTTTTTTTGTCCAGATAGCACTCACATGTTTTCCAAACGACGCACTCAAACGGGCAATCCCCAACTGCGCCCGCGCCAGCGATGTTACTTCTGGAAGCAGGTAAGTGGAACGGGTCAATGTAAGTGATATGATTGGTACATTCTATCTTTGGGACCTATTTAAGGGCTACCGCTCTTTATAGTAGTCGCCCTCATCATCAGTAGGAGCCAGACCCAGGGGCGTAACTACAGGGGTAGCAGATGCTACGGGGCCCGGTGGCTTGGGGGGGCCCCGCGGCAGCTGCTACCACCTCTGCTACCCCTGTGATGCCGCTCTGGGCCCGCGCGGCAGTGAACATAACAGTTCACTGCGGCGGGTGTAGAGCTGCGGGGCCGGCCGCTCTGTGAAGCCGGGGGGGGGGGGGGGGCCGCCGCCGACAGGCTCCGCCCCCTTGCTTCACAGAGGCTCTCTCTTAATTGTATGCAAGTCCATGCCACGCGCATACAATTAAGATGAACGACGGGGCAGGGAGAGCTGTGCGCTCCCTGCCCCTGGCGTACATCGCTCTGCAGGCGACGCAGCCTAATACATCTTCGCGCCCTGCCGGCTTCCGTCCTTGTCCCAAGCCTAAAGCAGCAGGATTGGGCCGGAGGAACGAGAGCGGGGAGCGGCCAGGTAAGTAATACTACAGGGGGCCCTGGAGGGAGGGGGGACTATACCTAAGGGGCCTAAAGGAAGGGGGGTATAAGCTGCGCGCTCTAAATGGAACGGGGGGCAGGAGATTCAACCTGCAGGCGCGCAGCTAAGGAATCTTCGCGCGCCTGCGAGCTTCTGTCCTGGCCCAAGCTAAACAGCAGGATGGGGCCTGGAGGAGACGGAGAGCGGAGGCGCGCGGCCAGGTAAGTAATGAGCTACGGGGGGCCCTGGAGGAAGGGGGGGACTATACCTACAGGGGGACCCTATAACTGGGAGGGAGAATACCTACAGGGGGGCTCTAAAGGAAGGGAAGGGGGGGAATACC